>OW679203.1:35782594-35989132 GCA_940337035.1 Agriotes lineatus
CTTTGCAATTTAATCAATTAACAATTGACCGTCATTGCTATTCGCTCAGTCACGCGGTGTGATCTTTGTAGACACATTAAAATATGTGAAATTTAGTTAACAATTTGTTGTCATTGCTAGTGATACAATTTGTTGTCATTGCTACTGATACAGGGAGGCGACTCGGATCTTTTCTATAAACAATTGACGTAAGAGGCTTCAAATGGGATTTTTGTAATTTAATCAATTAACAATTGATTGTCATTGCTATTCTCAATCACGTGACGTGATCTTTCAGAACATATTAAAATTTGTAAAATTCAGTTAACAATTTGTTGCTATTGCTACTGATACAGGCATGCGACTCAGATCTTTTCTGTAAACAATTCACATAAGAGGCTCCAAAATAGGATTTTGTAATTTAATCAATTAACAATTGACTGCTATTATATTCACTTCGTGACGCGGGTTGATCTTTCTAGATACATTAAAATATGCCAAATTTAGTTAACAATTTGTTATCATTTCAATTGATACAGCCAGGCGACTCTTATTGCTATTCACTTACTGTCACGCGTTGTCATTTGTCTAGGCATATTAAAATATGTCAAATTTAATTAACAATTTGTTACCATTGCTACTGATTCAGGCAGGCGACTCTGATCTTTTCTGTAAACAATTCACTTGAGAGGCTTCAAATCGGATTTTTGTAATTTAATCAATTAACTATTGACTGTCGCTGCTATTTACTCTGTCACTCAGCGTGATCTTTGTAGACACATTAAAATATGCCAAATTTTGTTAACAATTTGTCGTCATTGCTACTGATGCAGGCAGGCGATTAGGATCTTTTCTCTAAAAAATCATTCACTTTACAGGCTTCTAATAGAATTTTTTTAATTTAATCAAGTAGCATTAGTTACGTTGCTATTTACAGAATCACGCGACGTGCTCTTTCTAGTAACAATTTATTTTCAGTGTTGATGCAGGTAGGCGACTTGGATTTTCCTTACAAGTTATTTTTATTGTCGCAATATAGAATTTTGTAATTTAATCAATTTAACAACAGTTGTTATTCACTGAGTCACGCGACGTGATCTTTGTAGACTTTAAATTGCCAAATTTAGTGAACAATTTATTGTCGTTGCTATTGATACAAGCAGTCTCTTCCTTGTAGACATTTCACTTTAAGGCTACAAATAGAATGTTTGCAATAAGTCACTAAATCACTTGACGTGATCTTTCTGGTAATAATTTATTGTCATTGCTACTCAAAAATGGGCGACTTGGATTTTACTTTAGATAAGTCACTATTAATTGACTCAATATGGAATTTTGTAATTTAATCAATTAACAGTTGACTGTTGTTGCTATTCAATGAGCCACGCGAATCTTCGTCGACATTAAACTATGCCACATTTAGTTAACAATGTATTGTGGTTGCTACTGATATGTACAAGCAGGCGACTTGGAAATGCTCTTTAGACGAGCCTCTTTAAATACCCCAAATAGGAATTGCCCAATTTAATCAATGTGACACTGATTTTATAAAGCAAATTATTATCAATGGTAGCTATTGTCTTAACATACAGAAAATAACTAAAAACCACAGTCGTTAGAAATTTAGAATAATGTATTAGGTTGCCTGTTAGGAACATTTTACTTTCTGTAAAATATTTGACCGCGTCTATCTACATTGTGAAACAAGTACATGTTTGTTAATTGTTTTTAAAAAGCATGTTATCTCTGGTTCTATTTCTTAATTTTCGTAATTATGTGAATAGAATAGTTACAAGTTCGCACTTTCAGTGCATTTTAAAGGGCATTTCCAGTGCAACTTTGTGTATTATTGTTTTTGTTTGTTTGTTATGGACAAGGTCTAGGCATGCGGAGTACCAGGTACCTTAGACACAGACTGCTTTGGTCATATGGTCCGAGTCCTACTTAGAATTTTGCCGACACTAGCAAGGGATCTTTTACATGCTACACATCGTAGTAACAAAGGACCCACGGTTTTACATCACTTCCCAATGATGGCATTCTGTAAAGCTTTTCATCCACATTGTTTATTTTTAAAAACCTCACCGGGACCGGGAATCGAACTCGCGACACTATGATCAGTAGCCAAGATTCTTACCAGTGAGCTACCAACCCCGGCTTTGTGTTATTTGTGTTATTTATCAAAAAATTAAAATATTGATGTCCAAGTGGTTTCAATAGATTGTTTTTCGTTACCATTGGCAATCTGAAAAATGTTTGTATGGTTCGACTGTTTGTTAACCTTCAAGTTGTGCAGCGAAATGAAGTTTTAATCGCGCCATCAAATCTCGACCACACGCATTTCTCGCTCCTTGTTATCTTTATCCCTTAATTCCGAGCTTAGCAAATTGCACACCGCTTTTAATGAACTCTGTGTCGTACGCTGCTGTACGGAGCCTTTTGTTTCGCGCCCCAGAAAGAAAAAGCAATTATTTCACATTAGCTGCAGCTGGATCCTTCTACACGTCAAGCGTCGACATTTTCGACACGTTTTCGAATTCAGCGCCCGAAATGCGTCGTTTTCCACACGAAACGAGTTTGTGACGCGTAGGCGACGTTGCCCATTCGTTTCCTAGTGCCGAATTGCGCCAGATGACTTATCTCGCGTTCAAGGCCCATCCGAGGATGATTTCCACGTAATTATTTGCTCGACGTGATTCACCTTCTGCGGCCGCTTCTCGTCTTTCCTTGGAAGTCTCTCTTCAGCACAACAGGAGTTGGCGCGTTTTTTTACCATTACTAGACACATTCGTGCATCGTGTATTTTTTGCCGATATTGGCGTTTGGCGCTGCCGTCGCTGTCGTCTCTGCAACCCGAGAATTCACGCAGGCCAACATTTCCGGAGTTTACACGTCTACGATTCCTCGGGCAAGACGAAAACATTAATTCGTTTTAAGTGGTCTATTTGTAAGTCGTAGGATTCCCGGATTCTAGCCCAACCGGCCGGTTACTCAATTGCATGTGATGAAACATGGGTGCATTATTTTGCGTATTAAAGGACTGTAGTTTATATACATAATTTTTTGTTTGTTGGTAGACAGTGTCTTGAAACATTAACGTGCAGGCTATCAATTATTCTTCCATTAGAATAACGGCAAATTGCGCCCCGACAGATGTGGGGTTAACTTTTTAGTTCGGTCAGTCCGTGGCGGAAATGTGAACATACCTTCATTTGAGAACCTTGCTGAAGTTTATCGTAATTATTTAAATATGGATTGAGTTTAAATAATTTATTAATGATTGGTTTCTGATGGCGTTCAACCAACGCAATAGTAGTTAGTAGCCCAGGTCAAAACTATGCTTATAATGCTTTTTTCGATGTTAAAATTTTGTTAAAGATCACGCGAAGAAAAATGTACTACTGGGAGTCGATATTCTTCTAGTGCAGTGGTTCTCAACTTGTTTTCTTGACGTAACCCCTAGTTTGTTAGCTGTTTCTCAAGTACCCCTAAAGATTATTGTATACATAATATTAGCAGACGTTTTATTTTTGCAAAATAAAAATTCTTCATTACGATTGTGCGTTTATGTTTCAAAAATTACAACACAATTTACAATGAATATTTTTTTTTTGTAATTTAAATCATAAAAATTCTTAACAATATTTGTATATAAACAGAAACTTAACAATTGAGAAAATTAATACTAATGGATAATCACGCTAAATTTCTGTCAAATTTTCAAATTTTTTTTCAAAATTTTAAAATGATTTGGCTATTCACATATAATCTTCAATGTCTGTATCATCGAGAAAATATTTGTCCAATGAGGTTGATAATTGTGCAAGATGTTGAATAATATTGCGTTCTTCAAATCAGCGTTACTGAAATATGTCTTTCAAAAAGGTAAGAACTCAGTTTGTCGAAAGTATTGTATTCCTCTGCCTTTAGGCCCTTCCACCTATATTATAATTTTTGTTTTGAACGCAGACCCCTTGTTGAGAACCAGTGTTCTAGTGTACATGCAGACCTGGTCTTCTAGGGCCCGGAAAGAAAATACATTTTGACATGAAATAGAATTGAATGTATACTGCAAAAATCGTCATTACATAACAAAATGCAACGAGCAAAGAACTACTTGGAGACCAAAAAAATTGATTTTAATCGACCATTAAATCGAATATATTTTTTCATGAAATAAAATTGAATGTATAGTGAAAAAATCGAATTGAAATTTAGGGAAATACATTTCATAACGAAATGCAAGGAGATGCAGGAAAGAACTACACTGGACAGACAAAAAATCCATAAATCAATTTTAATCGAATAGATTTTTTTATGAAATAGAATTGAATGCACAGAAATAGGCAAAATGCGACGAGGAAAGAACTACACTTGGACCGAAAAATCTATTTTAATCGACTCTATTAATCGAATCGATTTTTTTATGACACAGAATTGAATGTATAGTGCAAAAATCGAATTGAAATGTACAAAAATGGTCATTACGTAACAACATAACAACGAGGAAAGAACTACAATTAGACCAAAAATTGATAAATCGATTTGAATCAACACGATTAATCAAATCGATTTTTTCAATAAACTAGAATTGAATGTATAGTGGTGCAACATCGAATTGAATTGTACAGATATGGTCATTACATAACACCGAGGAAAAAAGTATACTTAGACAAAAAAAAACGATAAATCGATTTTAATCGACTCGATGAATCTAATCGATTTTTTTAGTGAAATAGAATTGAATCAATGTATAGTGCAAACATCGAATTGAATTGTACAGAAATGATCATTACATAACAACGAGGAATAAACTACACTTGGAAAAAAATCGATAAGTCGATTTTAATCAACTCGATGAATCGAATCGATTTTTTAGTAAAATAGAATTGAATGGATGTATAGTGCAAAAATCGAATTGAAATGTACAAAAATGGTCATTACATAACAACGGGAATAGAACTGTACTTAGACCAAAACATCAATAAATTGATTTTAATCGACTGGATTAATCTGTTCGAGTTTTTTAATAAAATAGAATTGAAATGTACAGAAACGGTCATTACATAACAACATAACAGTGATGAACCAACTACACTTGGACAAAAATCGATTTCAATCGAATCAATTTTTTTACTAAAATAGATTTGAGTGTATACTGGAATCGAACTGAAATGCGCAGAAACAGTCATTACATAATAAAATACAAGGAGAAAAGGACCATGCTTAGGCATAAATATCAGTTAATCAATTTTAATTGACTCGATTCGACAGTAGAATCGAAATTAATTAATTGAATCGAATTTTTAACAAATACAAGTTAGTGTAAGAGAAATCGAATTGAAAGATGCACAAATAGTCATTGTCATTACATAAATACAACGAGCAAAGCACTAGTCTTGGTAAAAAAATCGATTTTAATCAAGTCGATTCAGTAGTAGATTTAAAATTAATTAATTGAATTGAATGCTAATACAGATAGTTGAATTGATAGCGAAATCGAATTGAAATGTGCGCAAATAGTCGTAACATGACTTGATGCAAAGAGGAGAGAACTAGGCTTGGGCAACAAAATCGATCAATCCATTTTAATCTACTCGATCGGTATTTGAAATAAAATAGAATTGGATCTATAGCAGCATCGAATTGAAATATGCACAAATTACATGACAAAGTACAAGGAGGAAATCGATATTTTTTAATAAAATAGTATTGAGTGTAAGCGAAATCGAATTGAAATATGCACAAAGCCACAAATAGTCATTATATTACATAATACAAGAAGGAGAGGGATAGACTTGGTCAAAAAATCGATTCGGTAGTAGGCTACAAATTAATTATTCGAATCGAAATTTAAAAAAAAAGAGTTGCATCTATAGCGCAATCGAATTGAAATGTGCACGAATAGTCATTACATGACTTGATACAAGGAGGAGAGAACTAGGTTTGGGCAACATAATCGATACATCCATTTTAGTCGACTTGATTTGGTAGTATCGCAATCGATTAATCTAATCGAATTTTGAAATAAAATTGAAGAGAATCTATAGCGGAATTGATTTAAAATATGCACAAATAGTCATTATATAACAGAATAAAAGGAGCAAAAGACTGATTGGGCAAAAAAATCGATTTTAATCAAGTCTATTCGTTAGTAGAATAGAAACCAATTAATAAAATCGACTTTTAAAAAAATAAAACAGATAGTATTAAATATATAGCGGGATCGAATTGATATATGCACAAATAGTGTCATTTAATGTCCGAGGAAAGAACTAGGCTTTTGCAAAAAAATCTGTAAGTAGATTTTATTCGACACAATTCGATAGTAGAATCGAAATCAATTAATCGAATCAAATTTTTACTAAAATAGATTTGAATGTTTAGTGGAATCGAATTGGGATATACAGAAATAGTCGTTACATAGCAAAATATAAGGAGGAAAGAGCTGGACTTGGACAAAAAAAATCGATTTTAATCGACCTGATTGTTGTTTTGGTGGTAGAATCGAATGCAGCTAATCGAATCGATCTTTTTTTACTCAAGTAGATTTGAATGTATAGTGGAATTGACTTGGAATATGCAGAAATAGTTGTTACACAACAAGCTACAAAAAGGGAAAGGTTAGGCTTGGCCAGAAAAAAATCAGCAAATCGACTTTAATCGGTAATAGAATCGCAATCAGTTAATAGAACTAGACTTTTTAAATAAAATAGAATTAAATGTATAGTGAAATCGAATTGAAGTGTACAGTAATCCATTACACAACAAAATCTAAAGTGGAAATAACTAGACTTGGGCAAAAAAACGATACATCGATTTTACGCGATCCGATTCGATAGTAGAATCCAAATTGATTAATCGAATAGAATTTTTTATATTGAAATGAAATGTTCTGTAATCCATTACATAACAAAATTTAAGGAGGAAAGGACTAGGCGATTCAGTTGTGGAATCGGAGTTGATTATAGAATCTTATTTTTGCAATAAAATAGAACTGTTTGTATAAAGAAGTTGCTTCGAATTAAGGTTGTTAAAACTGAATCCATTTACTTCTATGTAATATGGATGTTTTTCTCTTTTTAGGCGAGTAGTGAATCGAAAATCTATGCAAGCTAAGCTTGTCTCTTGAAAAATCATACTAGTACCTTTTACTCTTCGGCAGTAATAACCATAGCAACCAAAACTAACAACCATTTCCATTAGTCGAAATCAAAATAGACCTTCTCGAGTTTTTCCGACTTCTTCGATTAAACTGTCCTTTTATAATTAGAAAAACCAAACGCTTTAAAAGCAGTAGACTAAAAAAGTATGTATACAACTCACACGAAAGTGGACTTTTAGACTCGCCTTATTTATGTGCCTCGCTCGCTGCGCTCTCTTGTCCATAAACTGCAGCACGTCCAATGAAGTCCTTGTATTCGTACTTGTGACATAAATAGCCATTATTAACAAATAAAAATAGAGGAATTTTTTTGTGCCGTGCTATGGACCTTAAACTTTGTTTTGAGAATATATTCGCTTACAAAACATTATTTGGGTACATAACATTTTATTTATGCAGTAACGCTTCGGATCCAGCACATTTAAAAATGTCAAGGAAATTGTACATTCAAGGTATCCGTAATTATATAGTAATTGCGTAAGGAATGGATGAATACAAAGTGAACTTCAATTAAAATCAAATCGGTAAAACATCAGCTTAAATATTTTCCAATACAAAAATTGTGTATCAGAAACTGAATTTCAATCACTCCTCCACATTTCCCCCATAAAATCGGCGATTAGTTTTATCTACACGTCACTTACAAATGTTTAAAGTTGTTTTCTTAATAGGCCAGTCGACAAGTACATTTTAGGGGGAATAATTCCGGACAAGCTGGAATAAATTTTAATCTGTTCTGTTGGGACTCAGAAAATATATATTAATTTTGCACACCTTGACAGGCCCGGATTTAACCGCTATGCTTAAAAAAAGGTTTAAATTTTTATATTTTTCCTAATATTAGTGAATATCTCGATTAGTATCAACTTTTGAGCAAAATACGTAGTTATCAAAATTCAAGAAGAGTAAATTCTCTACAAAAAATGTTCTATACATTTTTGTCATATATTCGCTTGTTTCGAATTCATAGGCGTCGAAATATATTTTTTTTCGAGCATTTGCTTGTTACTTTCTTTTACGATAAAAGAAGTATTGGATTCACCCTAAAAATTCGAAATTGAGTTTTCAACAGATCTTCACGTTTTAAAGTCCCCTGAACCCAAAAAATATATTTTTGTTCATTGCTCTGTCTGTGTGTCGGTCTGTCTGTGTGTCTGTTTGTGAACAGAATATCTCAAAACGAAAAGAGGTATGACGTTGAAACTACATATATAAGTTTTGTGTACTATCTAGATGCGACAGCAAGCTTTTGAAGAAAATCGCATAACAGGAAGTAGGTGTTTACTCTTGTAATTTTTCAGTTTTTTTGATTTTTTTCAAAAACGGCTTTAACGATTTTTTTCAAACTTTACAATTTTATTAAATTTTTAATGTGTATTGATGTGAGCTAGGCAATTTTTCAGTCGAATGCCTCTAAAATGGGTTTCTTTTGTTTTCTTTTCCATTTTTTTTTATTAACTCCTATTTTAAATAGAACACCCAGTATATTATTACATTTTTGAATTCAGCTTAAAATTTTAGAGAAAATTTGTCTCTTGAACTAACGCTCTATTTTGTATCTTTTCTGTACAAATTGCAATTTTTGAAAATTTTTGACAAATGCTTGAATGTATGTACCTATGTATGTATGTATAATCGATAACCTCGTTTTACCTTGCGGTGTAGAGGCTGGTGCTTTATGTGCTTGCATCTGGCAGTACAATGCTCAACTTGCCCCGGATTCGGGATACAAAGTTAAAGATTAAAAATAAAGTTTTGGCTAATTATAAAATCACTATGAAAGGAAGTTGTGTGCGTGTATCACACCGGATTTTTTTAATTATTATTGACGTTCCACTATTCCAACTTTGCTAACTTCAAGTTTCTTTTGAAGTTGACTGCTTATAATTTTTTTTTCCTTTTTGATGTTGGTGGTTGTTCAATATCACTTTGACTTTCAACAATATCTGTCTCGTGTTCCGAATTTGCTTCATAATCTTGGGAATGTTCTATTGATTGTTCTAGATCGATATGCAAGTCCTCGTCGTCGTCTTCGTCGTCTACTTCGATCACGTCCACAGTATTCAAACAAGATTTGCCCTGACAGAAACCACATATTACTGAGCAATGAAAACCTGCTTTGCGACAAGATACATTACAACCTTTGGCGCATTTACAAGAAATTAATTTCAGTAATTCTTGGGGAGCTGCGTCTTGTACAGTGGGAATGGGCATTAATCCATTCTTTGAATTTCTCCATCCCCACTCGAAAGGTGATTTTTCGTTTCCATACCATAGCTGAATTTGGTTGTAAGTACGGAACGAGTGCAAGCGAGCTGCGTCTTTGGTTGGTGGTAATGATGCTAGATTTGGTAAAATTCTGTTAATAGATTGTACGAAACACTGGTATCTATACCTGTTCAATGATACACAGTGTGTTGATCCATACAGAAGAAGAAGAAATTGTTCTCCCACTTTATCTATTTCCTCTGGGGACGCGTTTGGGTCTTTGAAAATTTGAACAGCCTTCTATAAGTTTTCCTCTTTCTGTAGAAGTTTAACGAACTTCATTTTCCCCTGCCTGTATAGTGCGGAAACAGCATCGCAGCCACTAAATGTATGCAGAAATAAAATGTTGTTCCTAATTGAATCATTCGGAATTACTCCCGCTAACAGCCATTTCAAAAGACTTATCGACTGGCCTATTAGCCAAAATTTGATTTTTAATCTTTAACTTTGTATCCCGAATCCGGGGCAAGTTGAGCATTGTACCGCCAGATGCAAGCACATAAAGCAGCAGCTTCTACATCGCAAGTATTATACATACATACATACATACAAGCATTTGTTAAAAATTTTCAAAAATTGCAATTTGTACAGAAACCGTACACAATAGAGCGTTAGTTCAAGAGACAAATTTTCTCTAAAATTTTAAGCTGAATTCAAGAATGTAATAATATACTGGGTGTTCTATTTAAAATAGGAGTTAATAAAAAAAATTGGAAAAGAGAACAAAAGAAACCCATTTTAGAGGTATTCGACTGAAAAATTGCCTAGCTCACATCAATACATATTAAAAATGTAATAAAATTGTAAAGTTTGAAAAAAATCGTTAGAGCCGTTTTTGAAAAAATCAAAAAAAACTGAAAAATCACAAGAGTAAACACCTACTTCCGGTTATGCGATTTTATTCAAAAGCTTGCTGTCGCATCTAGATAGTACACAAAACTTATATATGAAGTTTCAACGTCATACCACTTTTCGTTTTGAGATATTCTGTTCACAAACAGACACACAGACAGACAGACACACAGACAGAGCAATGAACAAAAACATATTTTTTGGGTTCAGGGGACTTTAAAACGTAAAGATCTGTTAAAAACTCAATTTCGAATTTTTGGGGTGCTCGAAAAAAAGTGTACTTCGACGCCTATGAATTCGAAACAAGCGAACGTATGACAAAAATGTATAGAACATTTTTTGTAGAGAATTTACTCTTCTTTAATTTTGACAACTACGAATTTTGCTCAAAAGTTGATACTAATCGAGATATTCACTAATATTAGGAAAAATATAAAAATTTAGACCTTTTTTTAAGCATAGCGGCTAAATCCGGGCCTGTCAAGGGGTGCAAAATTAATATATATTTTCTGAGTCCCAACAGAACAGATTAAAATTTATTCCAGCTTGTCCGGAATTACTCCCGCTAACAGCCATTTTAAAAGACTTATCGACTGGCCTATAAGGTTGGGTGTACGAAGTTTAGCAACAATTAAATTGTTGTTGACGACCTTGACATGTATTAACTGTTGCAATTGTTTTGTGTAGCAGCTTATTCGAAGTTTCCAAAATATCAACCAGAACAGTCGCATTTTTCAAACCGCCCGCTTCGATTAACTTTTTTAAAAAGCTACACGCTCCACATTAATAATTTAGTGACCTCATCGGGAATGGGGACAAAATGTATTATATTATAAGCGAACTGGAAGCGGAAACATTTCGATAAAAAATCGATCGGAAAAATGCCGCATGCGTTCGGCACTGTTCAGCGTCTAGAATTGCGAAAATAGCCCATAATAGAACGGAAACAATTGTAAGAAACGATGCTGCTTTGAATACTTTGAAAATAAATCGAAGCGAAATCCCGAATAAAAATGAAAACGTCGTAAAGGTTCGTGCGTTTTCGCCAATACCATGTCCAAACGTTATTTTTATTTACTGCGTTTTGTCTCCACTTTACTAATACAAATAAATCAAGGAGGCTATTACGGTGCAGTATGCAATTTTAAAAACATGGATGGAATATAGGACGAAGCTAAATCGGGAAACGTCGTTAAGATACGGAAAGCTTCGTATGTTTCCGACACTAAAAATGGTTAGAATCGAGTAGTTTGAATTTTTACCGATTTTAAAGGAAATTAAGTAGGCTATTACAACCAGTAAAAAATTTATTGTTATTATTTTTATGGTATACTAAAGAGGCGGCTGCGTCCATAAAACTTCATCGATTAATTTTACGACAGTAGATTTTTTACAAGTACAGACTGTCAGCATTATTTCCGTCAGTTGCTAGTTTTCACTCGCCTAAAAGTTTTATGGTTTAAGATACCTAGCGGATAAAATCTATAAAATCAAGAATTTATAGGATCGCCATGTTCGAGCATGCCACAGCCGACTTTGATTTTCCCCAAAACACCTTGTCCATTTGCACATGGCCCACTTGGACGGAGTGATTCAGCCAAACACGCTCGCATTTCCAATTTTGACAACAATGACGGTTTTTGAGGACTGCGCCCTGCACTCAAGACATTAAATTGTCCGTGCCAGCGAAAGCTGCCCAAACAGCAATTAATGGGAAGAATGGGACAGAGTACACTAATTGCAAGCATTACAAGACAGTGACCTAAGCCGGCAAACAAAAACGCCGCGTTTCAAGGTAAATCTATAATTATTCCGCACTTGGCGGACGGGGCCTGCGAAAGCAAAAACGCAATAAAATTGCAGCGGCCCCGAATACTCCGCTACGAAACCAACCCGATTTCGAAAGTGCAGGTTTCCCGTGGAAGAATATCCGCCGCGCCGACGTCACGGGTCAATTTTTGGCAAACGGCGCCTCTGTTTTTATTTTCGACCGTTACACTACACCCGGAAATAAACACACGTAAAAATAGCTGGCTAACCCGTTGACTCCAGCGGGAGATTTGGGGCCGTTCCCTATTTTCGGGCCGGAAAAACACGTCCAGTCAGCTGTTTGCGGGATCTACTCTAAACCCCGAAAATAGTATTGATAGTCCCGTTTTATGTTTGTCCATACAGATGCTTTGGACGTTCTTCTAACAACATGGCAAAAATGAAACTTTGGAAGACATATATTCCACAATTTTTTGTTAAAATTTCGACTATTTCTGTGCATTAGGCTTAATCGATACTTAGCCTCAAATTTCCAATTTAAATTTGGCCAATTGTCTCAGCACCTCAATTGAGGATTGAAGAATGTGGTATTACTTGTGTTTGTCAAATTTCATTGATGGGTAAACAGTTCTTCTTTGTAAAACTGCTGAGAACTGCCTTACCTTAACTCTCTTGTCAATCAATAGTATGACCTCACATTCAGCTGTTCAGTTTCCTCATCTTTCCTTTTAGACAAGCTATTGTAAATAGAAATGTAGTTCCATTGCAACTATTGATTATCTTCTAACAAATACTGGAAAACTACAAACTTAGTTCTTTAAGACAGTCGCAAACAAAGGTTGTACATTTTGTTATAGTAACGTCTACTTCCGGAAATTTTTTCGAGATGTAGTAAGTTCCGTTGAAACTATTGGTTAGTTTCTGAAAAACATTGGAAAGCTATAAATCTGATATATTAAGACACTCGTGAAATGGAAGCTTGCAATTTTATTGCAACTATCCACTACTTCCGGAAAAATTTTCGAACTAGAAATATAGTTCCGTTGCAACTAACTATTAGCTTCTGAGAAACATTGTAAAACTATAAATCTAGTATGTACTTTAATTGAGACAGTCGCAAAAGGTAAGGTTGTACATTTTTTAATAGTAATGTCTTAACTACTAACTATTTCCGAGGAAGTTTTCGAGAACTAGAATTGCAATTATCGATTAGCTTCTCCTAAATGTTTCAAAACTATAAATCGATTTCTTTAATTAAAACAGTCGCAACAGGAAAGGTTGTGAATTTAATTATAGTAACGTTTACTGCAGCTACCGATTACTTCCGGTGAAGCGTTTGAGAACTGGAAATATAGTTCCGTTGCAACTATCAATCAACTTCTAAGAAACATTGTAAAACTATAAATCTAGTACTTTAAATTATGCAGTAGCAAAAGGGAAGGATATATATTTTTTATAGTAATGTCTACTGTAACTACTGACTACTTCCGGAGAAGTTTCCGAGAACCAGAATTATGTGTCGCTGCAATTATCCATTAGCTTCTATTAAATGTTGCAAAACTATAAATCTAGTTCTTTAATTACAACAGTCGCAAAAGGGAAGGTTGTGAATTTAATTATAGTAACTTCTACTGTAGCTACCGATTACTTCCGGTGAAGCTTTTGAGAACTTTAAATATAGTTCCGTTGTAACTATCGATTAGCTTCTATTAACTGTTGCAACACTAGAAATCTAGTTCTTTAATTAAATCAGTCGCAATAGGGAAGGTTGTGAATTTAATTATAGTATCGTCTACTGCAGCTACCGATTACTTTCAGCGAAGCTTTTAGAACTCGAAATATAGTTCAGTTACAACTATCGATTTGCTTGTGACAAATACTGGAAAACTATAAATATAGTACTTGAATTAAGAGAGACACGAGTGGGAAGGTTGTATTTTTTTTTAAAATGTAGTAACGTGTACTGTAACTACCGGCTACTTCCGTACAAGTTTTAGAGAATTAGGAATATAGTTCCGTTGCAACTATGGATTAGCTTTTAAGAAGCGTTGTAAACCTATAAATTTAGTATTTTAATTTATACACTTGCAAAAGGGAAGGTTGTGAATTTAATTATAGTCATGTCTACTGCAGCTGCCGTTTACTTCCGGTGAAGCTTTTAAGAACCGGAAATATAGTTCCGTTGCAACTATCGATTTGCTTATGACAAATACTGGGAAACTATAAATCTAGTACTTTAATTAAGACAGTCGCAAATAAAATGATGTTTTTTAAAATGTGTTTTAACGTCTGCTGCAACTATCGGCTACTTTCGTAGAAGTTTTAGAGAATTAGAAATCTAGTTCCGTTGCAACTATCGATTGGCTTCTAAGAAACGTTGTAAATCTATATATCTAGTACTTGAATTTATACAGTTGCAAAAGCGAAGGTTGTGAATTTCATGATAGTAATGTGTACTGCAGCTATCGTTTGCTTCCGGAATCCATTTGCTTATGACAAATACTAGGCTACTATAAATCTAGTACTTTAATTAAGACAGATGCAAATGGGAAGGTTGATTTTTTATGTATTTCAACGTCTACTGCAACTACCAGCTACTTTCGTAAAAGTTAGAGAATTAGAAATATAGTTCCGTTGCAACTATCTATTAGCTTCTAAGAAACATTGTAAATCTATAAATCTAGTACTTGCATTTATACAGTTGCAAAAGCGAAAGTTGTGAATTTAATTATGGTAATGTGTACTGCAGCTATCGTTTACTTCCGGTGAAGCTTTTGAGAACTGGAAATATAGTTCCGTTGCAACTATCGATTTGATTATGACAAATACTAGGCTACTATAAATCTAGTACTTTAATTAAGACAGTCGCAAATGGGAAGATTGGATTTTTATATATTTGAACGTCTACTGCAACTACCGGCTACTTTCGTAGAAGTTAGAGAATTAGAAATATAGTTCCGTTGCAACTATCTATTAGCTTCTAAGAAACATTGTAAATCTATAAATCTAGTACATGAATTTATACAGTTGCAAAAGCGCAGGTTGTGAATTTAATTATGGTAATGTGTACTGCAGCTATCGTTTACTTCCGGTGAAGCTTTTGAGAACTGGAAATATAGTTCCGTTGCAACTATCGATTTGCTTATGACAAATACTGGAATACTATAAATCTAGTACTTTAATTAAGACAGCCATAAATGGGAAGGTTGATTTTTTTAAAAATATGTATTAATTTCTACTGCAACTACCCGCTAATTGTTTTAGAGAATTAGGAATATAGTTCCGTTGCAACTATTGATTCGCTTTTAAGAACCTGTAAAATTATAAATATAGTACTTTGATTTATACAGGGGAGGTTGTACATTTTCTATAGCAATATTTACTGTGTAACTACTGACTACTTCGGAGGAAGTTTCCGTGTTCTAGAATTATAGTGTCGTTGCAATTATCCATTAGCTTCTATTAAATGTTGCAAAACTATAAATCTAGTTCTTTAATTAAAACAGTGGCAAACAGGAAGGTTGTGAATTGAGTTATAGTAACGTTTACTGCAGCTACCGATTACTTCCGGTGAAGCTTTTGGGAACTGGAAATATATAGTTCCGTTGCAACTGTCGATTAGCTTGTGACAAATACTGTAAAACTATAAATCTTGTACTTTAATTAATACAGGCACAAATGGGAAGGTTGGGAATGTTTATAATTAAATGCCAAACTTAAAATTTTCTTTTTAAGTGACTTATAGTTGCATTTATGAATTAGGAACTACTTCATATCCATACTAGATGACAATAACTTTTGATCATACTGTAGAAATATAGTTCCGTTGCAACTATGGATTAGCTTCTGACAAGCACTGGAGGATATAAATCTAGTACTTTAGACATTTGCAAAAGGAAAGATTGTAAATTTTGTTGTAGTTACGTCTACTTCTGGGGAAGTTTCCGGGAACTGGAAATTTAGTTCCGTCGCAACTGTTCATTGGCTTCTGACAAACAATAGAAAACTATAAATCTACTACTTTACTTAGCACTCGCAAAAGAGATGGTTTTAAAATTAATTATAGTAGCTGTACTGCAACTACTGACTACTTCTAAGCAAGGTTTCGAAAACTATAAATGTTTAGCTCCGCTGCAACTATTCATGAGCTTCTAACAAACACTGGAAAACTTATCAATGTAGTTCTTTAAGGCAGTCGCAAATACGAATTTTATTATAGTAAAAGTCTACTGCAACTATCGACTACTTCCGGAAAACTTTTCGATGGGTAGAAAGAAATGCAGTTCCTTTGGAACTATTGGCTTAGTTTATGAAAGTAATGTCTACTGCCACTACCGACTACTTCCGGGGAAGTTTCGAGAACTAGAAATATAGTTCCGTTGCAATTATCGATTAGCTTCTATTAAATTTTGCAAAACTATAAATGTAGTTCTTTAATTAAAACAGTCACAAAAAGGCAGGTTGTGAATTTAATTATAGCAACGTCTACTGTAACTACCGACTACTTAAGGTGAAGCTTTCTAGAACTAAAGTATGATCAAAAATTATTTTCATCTAGTAGGTCTATGGAATAGTTCCTAATTTATCAATGCACCTATGTTTTTATTAAAATGCCAAACTTGACATTTTCTTTTTAAGTGACTTATAGTTGCATTTATGAATTAGGAGTTATAGCCATACTAGATGACAATAGCTTTTGATCATACTATGGAAATATAGTTGCAACTATTAGTTTCTGAAAACATTGAAAAACTATAAATGCAGTCCTTAATTAAGGCAGTAGTAAAAGGGAAGCTTTAAATTTTATTATAGTAACGTCTACTGCAACTGCCGACTACTTTTGAAGATGTGTCGTTGCAACTATCGACTACCTTCTATTAAACGTCGCAAAACTATAAATCTAGTTCTTTAATTAAGACAGTCACAAAAGTGAAGGTTGTAATTTTTTTATAGTAATTTCTGTTGTAACTATTGATTACTCCCGGGGAAATTTTCAAGAACTAGAAATGTACCGGGTGCCTTAAAATTAATTACATCTAGTATGCTTTTGAATTTCCACACAATACAATACCATAACAATCTAGTGCACTAAACATTTACATGCAAACAAAATTCAAAACTTCTAGATGTAATTCTTTATAAGACACCCTGTAATTCCGGTGCAACTGTTGATTAGTATGTATGGTGCAATACTATAAATGTAGTTCTTTAATTAAAATAGTCGCGAAAGGAAAGGTAGTAATTTTTTATACTAACGGCTACTTTAACTACTGACTACTTCTGGATAAGTTTTTGAGAACTAGAAATGCAGTTCCGTTACAACTATTGATTAGCTTCTGATAAGCACTGGAGAACTATAAATGTAGTTCTTTAATTAAGCAACTCGAAAAAGGGAATGTTGTAAATTTTATTTTAGTAACGTTTTCTGCCTACTATCGGCTACTTCCGGTGAAGTTTCCGAAAACTAGAAATAAGTTCCGTTGCAACCATTGATAAGCTAAGAGACATTGTAAAAATGTACTCGTAAATATCGTACTTTAATTAAGGCAGTTGCAAAAGGGAAGGTTGTAAATTTTGTTATAGTTTCGTGTACTGTAACTACCGATTACTTGCAGCGAGAACTTGAATTATAGTGTCCTTGCAACCGTCGATTAGCTTCTATTTCTATACGTTGCAAAACTAGACATCTATAGTATTTTAATTGAGATAGTATCCAAAGAAAAGGTTCTAAATTTTATTATAGTGACCACTGCTGTAACTACTAGCCAATTTCAGAGCAGTTTTCAAGAACTAGAGTGATAGTTTCGATGGAACTATCGATTAGCTTCTGTTAAAAGGTTGCAAAAGTATAAATCGAGTTCTTTAATTAAGGGAAGGTTTTAAAGTTTATTATAGGAACGTCTGCTGTAACTGCTGATTACTTCCGGGGAACTATTCGGGAACTAGAAATATAGTTCCGTTGCAACTATCGATTAGCTTCTAGGAAACATTGCAAATCTAGAAGTCTAGTATGTACTTTAATTGCGACAGTTGCAAAAGGGAAGGTAGTAAATTTTATTGTAGTAACTTTTGCTGTAACTAGGTACTAACTACTTTCGTGGAAGTATTCGCGAACTAGAAATGTAATTCCATTGCAACTATTCATTAGCTTCTAATAAATCGAGTTCTTTAATTAAGATATTCGCAAAAGAAGGGAGGTTGTAAATTGTATTAAAGTACCGTATACTGTAACTACGGACTACTTCCGTAAAAGTCTTCGAGAACTAGAAATTTAGTTCCATTGCAACTATTCATTAGCTTGCAAACTGGAAAACTATAAATCTAATCCTTTCATTAAGACAGTCGCAAAAGGGAAGTTTGCAAATTTCACTCTAGTATCGTCTATTGTAACTACCTACTACTTCCAGAGCAGTTTCTGAGAATTAGAATTATAGTGTCGTTGCAACTATTGGTTAGTTTCTGAGAAACATTGGAAAACTATGAATGTAGCTCTTTAGTGAAGACAGTGGTAAAAGAGAGGGTTGTAAGTTTTACTCTAGTATCGTCTACTTTAAGTAACTACCTACTACTTGGATATCAGTTTTCGCGAACTAGAATAGTATATTTCACAAGGGCGAGAACCAATGCCTTTTCTGTGCTGGCACATGACGGTGTGACGCGCAGTCGAACATGTTTTTGACGTGTAATGAACGATACTTTTCGTTATATCTCTCCGAAAAATGGCATGGTATACTTAAATGCTATTTAGAATGTTGAGATTTCCTTAGCAAGGCTTGTTTGGAATATGTTTATTCCAACATAAATAATTGCTGATGTATACGAAAAAAAATCGCGCGGAGTGCCCGACAAAGATGACCTTTCGCAACGCATAAACAAACGTGATATGCAAATGTTTGGAGAGAGGTGAAAATATAGTTCCATTGCAACTATCAATTAGAAACATTGGAAAACTAGTTTTTTACTTAACTGTAATTAGCTACATCAGAGTAACGTTTACTGTAACTAGCTAGTTACTACTTTTATTAGAGCATTTTATTGTAACTATTTACTGTTCGATTAAGTCTTAGAAAACGATAAATGTAGTCCTTTAACTGCGCCAGCATAAGGGAAGATATTAAATTTTATTAGTGTATCATCTATTGTTCGCGTCGTAGAAATATTCAAGAACTACTCTCGTCAGTGCAGTTCTCTAAGCGAGCTAGTTCGCACAAGGGACGAATTTAATTAGTGCAATAACGTTTACAACGTTACAATAATGTTTATTGTAATTATCGATTATTAATTTAGTTCTTTCACTAAGTTTGCAAAGGAATAAATCATTGTAACTAGCCATTAGTTTCGTAGGAGTGTTTGAAAACTATAAACGTAGTTCTTTAAACAAGCTAGTTGCAAAGGGTGTAATTACAAACTTGGTTAGAACTACGTTTAATGTAAATAACTATTGATTTCGACGACTTCAAAATATTTCTTTTACCAAAGAAAGTTCGTTAGCACAACAGGACAACGCTATTAGAAATATAGTGCCGTCATTAAATAATTTGCAATATAGTTCTTGAACCAAGAAATTTACAAAAGAGATGTGAAACTTGTTTAAAGTTTATTTTAACTATGGACAAGTTTGTAGACATCTGCGGACGCTATAAATCTAGTGCTTTAACTAACCTAGTCGCAAAAAGCACATATTCAATTGGATTGGATCAAACTGGATTCTATTTATCGATTAATTCCGGAATCATTTTCTAAAATAAAAATATAGTTGCTACGATAAGCCAGATGTGAAAGGGAATTAGTGTCTAGCGTAAGGATTGACAAATGTGGTTTTATTTGTGTCTGTAATATGTCATTGATCGGTAAACAATTATTAACTCTTGTCCAAATTATGACGTCACGTTCAGTTGTTCAGTTCTCTTATGTCCCTTCCCTTTTAGACAAACGGGAATGTTATATGGCTTCTATGGCCATCGTCATTCTATTGTCGTCAGAGTGACATAAATTGCAATATGCTTCAAAAAGACTTCTAAGGATATTTTTGCTTGATAGATCATAGACTTGCCTTTCCTGTGAAAAGGGGTTCAAGTTCAGAAGGGCAGAAATTTCAATTGTTTTAAATCGTATTCGATTTAAAACAATTGAAATATCTGCTATGCTTAATATTGTCTCTTTACATTTTTCTCAATCCCATTGCTTGAAATCTATATTAATAAGCGAGTTAAGGTTCGACAGCTGTCAGAGTGATACTTTATATTCGTTCGTTTTTGCCATCTCATAGCTGAAGTTACAATTCCAAGGCGTACTAGGCCGTAAATTGTCTCGAGCCCGCGGTTTGTTGGGGTTGTTACATTATGCAGGCTTTACTACTTAACGATAAGGAATTAGTAACGACGCTAAATACACGTGCTATTAACATAGCGATCGAGAGATCTGTACTATTTTATTCACGACATAATAGTTTGTACCGGCCAAACGAAACGGTCGCCCGGCGAAAATAAATATTTAAAGTTGCCAATTGGTTATGGCGCTGACAGTTTCGTATGTGCAACACGTTCAGCGTGTTATGAACCCACGGTGTTTCGGGTTTGTAAGAAACGCATTTAAATGTTTTCGCTCGTACATTGCGACATGCGAATTTACGATAACGCACTTGACTGTCAAGTTGGCTGTTGCCGGACTGGATCTTAACGGTAAAGATTGCAGTTTTGGATTCGGATTGATATTCCGGATTCCACCCGACCTTTATATTGAAATTGTGTTCTGAAGGTGTAGACGGTTGAGTATAAGCCTACTCAAATTTTAGCACAGTTTAAACAAAACGGCAACACGATTGTTTGTAACGATAAGGAGTGATCACCTTTAAATCGTAATACTACATACATATAGGAAATGAGTATTATATGATCAACAAAGGTCTTTGCATTTTCAGCAAGATGGTGTTCCTTGCAACTCGCCAACCTCGAGAGGTAGCGAGGAACTTCTAGCGATTCTTAAGGAAAAATGATTTGCAAGCAACCATGTCAGTACATTCTATATATCGCACATGTAGATTAGATATGTACTGAGTATATTTTTTGGAAACGTTGCGTATCTTATCGGTTCTAACCCGCTGAAAAACTCTTCGAATATATTATTGATAAAATGAGGCGAATGGATGACCTTTGACGAAAGTAAATACTTCACGGAACGGTGCATGAAGTTCTATTGACTTCAGCTGCGTTTGTCGGCAGATTTAATATACTTGTACCAGCATGGGTTTGTTTGGTGGTGTAAAATGTACATGTTAATGATAGTTTGCGTCTCATAAAATATTTCGTCCAATGAGGCTTGTAATTTAAAGATCGCTTCATCAGAAAGTAGATGGCATGGATCACAAGTTGCGGTCGTAGTCTCGTAGTGTAGCATTGCACTGATGTATTTATTTGCTTCCAAGTGGAAATTAACGATTAGACTTTGTATTTTTCAACACGACGGGGTTCCGCCACGTACCTGCGTAGCGAAACCGATCATCTGCGCTATTAAACCTGCAATTTAAATAGGTCATCACATTTTTGGGAAGCATCGCGATGCTGCAGGAATATGTTTACAGTTTACTGCCATTACTTCACGTTTATTGCTTTTTAATTCCGTGACGAACCCGCGTCGGCCTCACCGTTCAAACTCGCTCGAAGGTAGTGTAATAGATGCTTACTTGTTCCTTGACATCTGCGTGGGTCGGAGTCCCACCGGTCCGCAGGCCTGTGCAAGAGTAGTCCATTGTTGATACACCCAACAGCTTTAGAAATGACCTCATGTAGTCCTTTTGCGCGCAATGGCGTTTCTGCGGGCCGCCGGTTTCCTTTCGAAATGTGCGTTTTTCACGCGATTGCGTTCGCTGGGGAAAGTGGAGCGCCGACAGCGTCGCCTCTGCCCGTAATGCCCGCCGAAATTAAATTAGTCATTGTTGCCATGGTAGGTAATGCCCATTGTTCTGCTCTCTCAAAATAGTCTTGTTATCTTCAATTGTTCGAGAGGTGGCCGCGGCAAAGCCCTGAAGTCACAAGCGATTATGAAAGCCCGGTGTAATTGTCGAGTGCGGCCTCGATTTTCCCGAAAGTTGGCTCTGTTTGCTGTTTGTATTGCGCCCAGGAGTTTTTATGGGGTTGGCGAATACGAAGTTTAAAAATGTCGGGTTTCGCAAATGGTTTGTTTACGGAACTGGATTTATAGTAGATTGATAGATTTATCTGCAATTAGGCGACAGTAATGTTACTTTAATATAATTTTAAATATTTCTTGTTGCTATTGTTTTGGTTAGCTACGTAGATTTAGAATTCTCCGACTTCCCCAAAACTGGTGGTTGATACTGAAATAGCTTGGTTGTCGATGTTTTGTAGTTTTCGAAAGTAATGCTTGGTTGGAATAAACGTGTCTCTAATAAGGTGGAAGTACTATAGTTTTCGATGATAATTATTTACAACAAACCTTGCTGTAATGTAGTTGAAGGAACTCGAAACTAGTGGATAGTAGTTACCTACAATAATAAAGTTTAAAGAACTATAGTTTTCGGAGACTTCTCTGAAACTCGTCGGTAGTTACAAGCAACGGTGCAGTAATAAAGTGTTAAGAACTATAGTTTCTAAAAACTTCTATGACACTCGTCGACAGTTACAGTAAACTTAATCTAATAAAGTGGGTAGAGTTATAGTTTTCAAAGCCTTCTCCGAATCTAGTCGATAGTTACTTACAATAAACGTTTATCTAATAGAGTTTAAAGAACTATAGTCTCCGAAGACTTCTATGAAACTATTCGATAGGTACAATAAACAATGCTGTAATAAAGCTTATAAAAAAAACTATAGTTTTCGAAGACTTCTGGAACTAGGCCGTAGTTACAATATTACTTTGCTCTAAGGAAGTGTGAATAATTCTAGTTTAATGAACTATAGTTTTCGATGACTTCTCTGAAACTAGTCAGCAGTTACAGTAAACTTTGCTCTAATAAACTCTGAAGAACTATAGTTTCCGAAGACTTATCTGAAATTAGTTGATGGTTAATTGTTATAATGGTTTCTCTAATAATAAGTTCAACAAACTATAAATTTCTGCAACCAGTCGGTAGTTACAATAAACGTTGCTCGAATAAAGTGTGAAAAACTATAGTTTATGAAGACTTTTATGAAACTAGTTGATAGTTAAATTAAACGTTGCTTCAATAAAGTTAAAGAACTACAGTTTTCGAAAACTTTTCTGAAACTAATCGGTAGTTACAATAAACTTTGCTCTAATAAAGTGTGACGAACTATAAGTAGTTTCTGGAGACTTATGTCAAAGTAGTTCATGATTACTTAATAATAAACGTTTCTCTCATAAAGTTTCGACGAACTATAGTTTACGAAGACTTCTTTGGAACTAGTTCGTAGTTACAATAAACGTTGCTCGAATAAAGTGTGAAAAACTATAGTTTCCGAAGCCTTCTATGAAACTAGGTGATAGTACGATTAAACTTTGCTTCAATAAAGTTAAAGAACTACAGTTTTCCAAGACTTCCCTTAAACTAGTCGGTAGTTACAATAATATTTGCTCTAATACTCGTAAACTGTGAAGAACTATATTTTTCGTAGACTGAAATTAGTTCATTGTTACTCATAATTAACGTTTCTCTAATAACGTTTAACGAACTATAGTTTCCGAAGATTTCTATGAAACTAGTTGATAGTTCCATTAAACGTTTCTTCACTAAAGTTAAAGAAATTCTCGAAGACTTCTCTGAAACTAGTCGGTAGTTACAGTAAACTTTTATGAAACTAGTGGATGATTCCATTAAACGTTGCTTCAATAAAGTTAAAGAACACCAGTTTTCGAAGACGTCCCTGATACTGGTCGGTAGTTACATTAAACTTTGCTCTAATAAAGTGTGACGAACTATAGTTTTCGTAGATTTATATGAAATTAGTTCATGGTTACTCATAATAAACGTTTCTCTAATAAAGTTCAATGAACTATAGTTTTCGAAGACTTCCGTGGATCTAGTTCTAATAAAGTATGAAAAACTAAAGTTTCCGAAGACTTCTATGAAACTAGTTGATAGTTCTATTAAACGTTACTTCAATAAACTTAAAGAACTATAGTTTTAGAGGACTTCCTGAAACTAGTCGGTAGTTACAATAATCTTTGCTCTAATAAAGTGTGAAGAACTATATTTTTCGTAGACTTATTTGAAATTAGTTCATTGTTACTCATAATAAACGTTTCTCTAATAACATTCAACGAACTATAGTTTCCGAAGATTTCTAGGAAACTACTTGATAGTTTCATTAAACGTTGATTCAATAAAGTTAAAGAACTGTAGTTTTAGAAGACTTCCTGAAACTAGTCGGTAGTTACAATAAACTTTGCTCGAATAAAGTGTGAAGAACTATAGTTTCCGACTTATATGAAACTAGTTCGTGGTTAGTATTAATATACGTTTCTCTAATAAAGTTCAACGAACTATAGTTTTCGAAGACTGCTCTGGAACTAGTTCGTTGTTACAATAAACATTGCTTTAATAAAGTGTGAAAAACTATAGTTTACGAAGACTTCTATGAAATTTGTTAATAGTTCCATTAAACGTTGCTTCAATAACGTTAAATAACTACAGTTTTCGAAAACTTCCCTGAAACTAGTCTGTAGTTACAATAAACGTTACCTTACTAAAGTGTGAAGAACTTTAGTTTCCGAAGATATATGAACGGTTCGCCAATAAAGTTCAACGAACTATAGTTTCCGAAGACTTCTATGAAACTAGTTGATAGTTCCATTAAACGTTGCTTCAATAAAGTTAAAGAACTACAGTTTTCGAAGACGTCCCTGAAACTAGTCGGTAGTTACAATAAACTTTGCTCGAATCAAGTGTGAAGAACTGTAGTTTCCGAAGACTAAAATGAAATTAGTTCATGGTTACTTATAATATACGTTTCTCTAATAAAGATCAACGAACTGTAGTTTTCGAAGACTTCTCTGTAACTAGTTCTTAGTTACATTAACGGTTGCTCAAATATAGTTAACGAACTACAGTTTTCGAAGACTTTTCTTTGCTCTAATGAAGTGTGAAAAACTATAGTTTCCGAACACTTATGAAATTAGTCGATAGTTGCTTGCAATAAAGGTCTCTCTAATAAAGTTTAAAGAACTATCATAGTTTTCCAAGACTTCTGCGAAACTAGTCGGTAGTTAACAATAAACTTTGCTCTAGAAAAGTGTGAAGATCTATTGTTTCGATGCAATTAGTTGTTGATTACTTATAATAAATGTTTCTCTAATAAATTTCAACGAACTATAGTTGTCTAAGACTTCTGTGGAACTAGTTGGTAGTTACAATAAACATTGCTCTAATAATTATAGATTCCGAAGGCTTCTATGAAACTAGTTAATAGTTTCATTAAACGTTGCTTCAATAAAGTTAAATAACTACAGTTTTCAAACACTTTTCCACTAGTCGGTAGTTAACAATAAATTTTGCTGTAGCAAAATGTCAAGATCTATTGTTTCTGAAGAGCGCGATGCAATTAGTTGTTGGTTGCTTATAATAAACGTTTCTCTAATAAAGTTCAACGGACTACAGTTTTCTAAGACTTCTCTGGAACTAGTTGGTAATTACAATAAACGTTGCTCTAATAAAGTGTGAAGAACTATATATTCCTAAGACTTCTAGGAAACTAGTTAGTAGTTTCATTAAACATTGCTTCAATAAAGTTAAGGAACTACAGTTTTCGAAAACGTCTTTCTTATAAAGTTTAAAGAACTAGTTTTCGAAGACTTCTATGAAACTAGTTGATGGTTACTTACAATTAACGTTGCTCCAATAAGTTAAAGAACTACAGTTTTCGAACTCTCGACTATGGAAGGTACAATAAACAATGTAATAAAATTTAACAAATGATAGTTGTCAAAGACTGTGAAACTATGTAGTTTAAAATCTCATCTTTCTCAACTGGCTGTTTCAACATATGCCCTGTCCCAACTGGCTTGGCAGGAATTAGATTTTCAAATCAATCCGAAATCAGCCGATAGATGGAATAAATATTGACCAAATCAAGTTGAAAATCTGCTCTTTTGCAACTAGGTTAGTTATAGGCTAAATTTATAGTTTTTCAAAGTGTCTTCTAAGGTAATCGATAGTAGCAACGGAACTATATCTTTGGTTCGCGAAAACTTTTCCGGAAGTAGTCGGTAGTTGCAGTAGACGTTGTTATAATACAATTTATAACCTTCCCTTTTGCGGCTGTCGTAATTGAAGAACTAGATTTAGTTTCCAATGTTTCTTAAAAATTAATTGATAGTTCTCCGGAAGTAGTGGCGAGTTACAGTAGACGATACTGTAATGAAAGTTACAAAGTTCGCTTTTGCGACTGTCTTAATTCAAGTACTAGATAGTTTTTCGTGTTTCTTAAAAGCTAATCGGTAATTGCAACGGAACTATGTTTATAGTTCCCGAAAACTTTCCCGAAAGCAGTTGCAGCAAACGTTAGCACGTCTAATCAAGGTTTCAACCTTCCCTTTTGTGACTGCCTGTGCTGTGAAATTACATTTATAAATTTCCAAGCCTTTTCTGAAACTAGTTGAAAACTATACAAAAGAAGTTTTTAAGATCGTATCATTTCCGACTGGTTTGAGTGAAGGGCTAGATTTATAGTTTTTAAAGATTTCACTGAAAAACTAATCCATCGTTCGTTAAAAGCTTACAACAAACTTGTTCTTATAAAGTTTAAAATCTGATATTTCGCTGCTGTTTCGGTTACATTAATAGTTTTTGAAGGTAAAAGCGTTGCTCTAACTCAGGGGCGGACTGGCTAGGGATGCCGGGATGCGATCGCATCCCGGGCCCTTGGGCCGCCCGGGCCCGTAGGCTTTAAACTAAAATGCATCGTCACTAGCGCGTTTACACAGACACAGTTTGGCCCCGGGACCCCCGCCCACCAATTAATTTGTAATCCATGTACGATATTATATAAATGTAATTAAAAATAGCTCTTTAGGATCCCCAAAATCCCATAGCACCGGAAATATCTTATTGGTGTAAATACTTCTTTGTGTATAGCTAAAATATCCAAACCCCACTCGATTAGTATTTGAAACAGCGCGCTCCGCGATTGACAACCAGAAAGCAGAGAACAAGCCCGTTCGTTGACAGTGAATCTCAGTCTAAATTTTAATAGACAAAATGATGTTACTATAATTTCATTCATATATATTTACATATTGTTTGTTTATGAAGTATTTTTGATGACTCTATTTTTGTTTTTGGGTCCTAATCATCTTGAGAATTAAAGCCTAGTTTTTCGGAACGTAGAAGATAAGAAAATTAAAAAAGTAGTTTGTTGTGTGGTGATTACCATAAACTTAAAAACATTAATACCGATGGATCACGAAAGACTGCAACAAAATATAATTTATACATCAATATACCGGGTGTCAACGAATTTATTAGACAAGTCATATCTTCTAGAGTATTAGGTGTATTAAAATGAGATTTGGTACAGGTAAATGGTATAGGGAGAGGAGAATTTTTGCGTATTTTTCACTTTTCGGTCACTTCCGGTTTCACCGGAAATTGCTCCGATTTCGAATTTTTAAATGGAACATCCTGTATATTTTTGCATATTTGGATTTCAGAGACAATTTTGGATCAAAATGTGACATTTTAAAAAGTTTTTAAGCCTACTTGATTTTTTTAGAGCCAGTTTTAATATGGCATCTAGGTGGCCATGATCAGACGCAAACTAATCTAAAGACCTCAGGTGATGTCAGAAAATTACAATCGCAAAGTTTGAGTGATTAGTATGATAGATAGGAATAAGACAAGTTGGCAAAAGCACGTTTTCTTGTCTAACTATTTTTGTTCAAATGGCGACCCTTTTTTGACAAGCACTTTCCGAAAAGAGAATTTTTTGGCGAATCTAACAATACTAATTTATTTGCGATTGGATTAAAAATAAGCTCATAAGTTAAATATTTCTAAGCAAAATACTAGATAATAATTTATTTACTTTTGTCAAGTGTGCTATGGATAAGTTTTTAAAATGTCACATGCTGATCCAAAATTGCCTCAGAAATCCAAATATGCAAAAATATACAGGGTGTTCTATTTAAAAATTCGAAACGGGAGCCATTTCCGGTAAAACCGGAAGTGACCAGAAAGTGAAAAATATGTGAAAACTTTCCTCTCCCTATACCATTTACTTATACCAAATATCATTTTGATACACCTAATACTCTAGAAGTTATGACTTGTCTAATAAATTCGTTGACACCCGGTATGTACCTATTCAATAAGATGATTATTAAAAAGTTATGCAATGCATGATTCAATCAACATGTTCTGTAATGAATGATATATTTAATTTAAATAATATCCAGATCTCTAATGTATATCATGTGATGTAACAGTTGTATGTTTTAACTGGTGGGGTTGTAAGGGCAACCAGAGGGTTGTTTATATTTAGTAGTAACAAAATAACTTGAATTGATAATCTACGAGAAATAATCACGTTAAGGATTAGATTCCTATTAATTTTGAAGAATAATAATAAATTGATGATTTAAAACGTAGTAGCAATATAGTATTCTCTACGATCAAATTTGACTGTAAGTCACAAATATCATTCAAATATAAAATTCAAGGTTGTTTGAAACCATTTAACGTGGTATATTACTACGAATCCAGTAAAACCAGTAAAAGTGAGTGTTGTCGTATGCTGTTGAACTGTCTATCCAAATAATAGAGGTTTCAAAGAGGTACAACAAGCTTTGATTTGGTGGGGAACAAGCCAAGGGGGTGTTTGCTGACTAGAATTTATCCAGTTAGAAGCTGAGATAGAGTATTCAGGTACAAGATAGACAATCGGAAGGTTAGTGCCCATTTCTTACGAAATATTAAGAAGTTATACTGCAAGTTTGGTGCGGCAAATCATTAAGATAATTGTAATTATATTTAGAAATTAATTTATAAAAATAATTTTTTAAAATTTAATAGTGATTCGAGTACTCAGCGTTTTTCAACCATTATATTTTGAAATTTACATTTTGGAGTTAGGTTATTTTAGAATTTAAATCAAGTTTGGACGTATTTAGTATTTGATTAAATTGTTTTTGACAATTTGTATTTTATTTTGTAATGTCAGATCAAACTTCAATGTGCTACTAACAAACTGAAAGTACGAATTTAATTTTATGAAGTGCCTGAAACTTATATTTGATTCATAAAGCCAAATAGTTATGATATTTTAAAGGTAATTCTTTAACTACAAGAGAAAGTTGCTAGTTGAAGATTAACCCATTCAGCTGGGATTTATGAGTCCCATTGCTTGACTAGTCGAGGCTTTAAAAACAATAGTCAGATGACATAATTTTAAATGTCAAATTGATTTATGATATACGTCAATTACTATTTATTACATTCAGAAGTAAGGTAAGTACATTAGTGAGCTACACCTGATACTGATTCTTTGTGATAATTAGAAAAAGGGTATATTTAATTTGATACGTAATAGTGCTCCAAAGAGAGAGCTATTACATTTTGACTTACAATTTGGGGTTTGATATTAATTGTAATGAGACCGCGAGAATGAGTTATAAAGCGTGTTTTTTTAGAGTGATAGAACTTTAAATTGAAATAAAACACAGAAAAATGTTTTTAATATCCATGAAATTGGCTTTATTTGAAAGATAATTTTATGGCATTTATGTTTGAATATGAAACAGATCCACAAAATGGATCCACGAAATGGATCTCTTAACTGGCCACTTCTTTCGTGCGATTTGACGCCGTTAGATAATTTTCTTTGAGGAAATGTAAAGTCGCATGTCTAAGTCGATAAACCGGAAACAATTGAGCACTTGGAAGTCAACATTCGACGCGTTATTGCCGAAATACAGCCTGATTTACTGCGAAGAGTGTGTGAAAATTGGACCTCCAGATTACGGCATGTACACGCCAGCCGCGACGGTCACATGCCCGAAATCATATTCAAACATAAATTCCATAAAATTATCTTTCAAGTAAAGCCAATGTCATGGATATTAAAAACATATTTCTGTGTTTTATTTCAATTTAAAGTTCTATCACTCTAAAAAAAACACCCTTTATTACAGTTCAGTACATTGAGACTCGTCGCTGACAGCCACCTTGCCCCTTGCCTAATTCACTCACAAGCTCGCTGGTTGCGAGTGCTAATTTGGTACTTGCGAGTGCTAATTTGGTACTGGTGAGTTACATTATTGGTCGTAGGCCTTCCTTGAATATAATTTTAGCAAGATTTGTATTGCGCGCTCGGGTAGTGTTACTATTAGCTGGTTGTTACTAGTTGGCGCCTATTAATCGCGTCCTAAAATAGCGTTTTAGGCCATAAAATGTATCGCACCAGCGAAAAAAAATTTCGACTTCGGCGATATTGCCTCCGGCGGCTGGGGCTTCGCCCCAGGCCCGAGGTATACCTCACAACCTCGTGCGGGCCCCCCTAGGCACCCAGCATCCCGGGCCTATTAGTCCCAGTCCGCCCCTGCTCTAACTATACCTACTAGTTTTCGAAGCCGCTGGATTGTGCTTATCGTCTGGGAGTAAATACCAGTTCCTTATGGAATCCTTTATAAGAGTAAGAAAATTAAATTACCAGTAGAAAAAAAATGAGGCTACATCAAGCTAAGTTGAAGGAATGGGCTTTATCAGCAGATTCTATTCGAAAGAATGAATTATCTCTGCATTTGTTGTTTATATTCGTATTTTTTCAGAATTTTGAGTTAGAAGGTTGAAGAACTTTAGATACTCGTAGGTATCTCTAGCTACCCTTCCTCATAATGTTGGTTTCTATGGAGCTTGTGACAATTTTATTTATTCTATGTGTATGTACAGGTAATACGTGTAGTTGCCTCATCAAATTCATGTAGGTTTCAGTAACGGATAATTAATTTCGATTATTCTATATTGTTATTTTGAGTTTGATACATATTGTATGCCCATTAACGTTATTGTACGTGTACATTCAGTTAGCTACACAAGTTTTAGTATAACTCGCAAAACTCGGTATTATCTTCCAGGAAGGTAAATTTCATATACCGTGTGTCCACAGGAATACGCACCATAGGGATAACCAAATAGAATAGAAAGATCGGCTAACGCTGGAATCGCCGGCACGATAAAACGTTGTTTTCTGGCTTCTGACTCGCCACTGTATGAAACAATATTGTTATAAATGGTACAAGAAAAGGGACGGTGGTCATAGCACTGGTTGATATTTATATTCTATTAGCATTATCTTATCTCTATGGTGCGTACTCCTGTGGACACACGGTATGCACGACTTAACTTACGACACATTAACGTTTGGAACTTACTCGCAAAACGCTTAATATTTGCTTCCGTAGCCCGGTTCGTCGCTTCCAGGTTATGGTGCGATGCGACGAGTTTCTAGAGGGCTTCGTCAAAAGCGCACACTTCGATGGATGCGCCGTCAATCAATAAGAAGGTCGGAAGACCGTTATCACCGTCTCGCTGCCTTATCAATTTTTCGAATGGCCGCTCGAAATTGTCGCGAAGGGTCGGATCTGCCTTCAGTATTCAAACACGTGCCGCCTGGTATTCTAATCGAGTAACGAAAGCGATTGAAGTTCCTGTAATTGATACAGTCGCCCATCAGAAGCGTTCTCGATCGCGATGGCGAATTCGCACGAGAGTTGGTATGCATCGATGTTGGTTTGGTCATGGTTTGGGGTGTTTAGCTATGCATAGACTTAGGGCTGCAGAGATTAGGGAACAGCTGCAGATGCATAATGCAACTCATGAGTTAATTCTATTCCATATTTCACACTAAACTCGGTATAATAATCCTTGGGACGTTTTAAGAGGTAACTTTGTAACACACACGTATACTTACTCTTATACGCTTTTAATACTGACTGGATGGTGAAAGTTTGTTGTTAGATAGGATTGGTCCTAGAAATGATCCCTGTGGAGTTCTTTGCTGCTTTTTCCATAACTGCGAGATGGTCGAAGTAAGAAATGTATATGATCTATTCCACAAATGGTACTCGCGGAACACCGTCGGTTCTTCCACCATAAAGGCACGAAGAACAATCGTAACGCATTTTGGATACTAATGAGACGGTCGAAGTTTGATACTAGTAGGATGTTAGAAGTAAATAATGCTGCTTACTATTTGTGTTAATGACGGTGCCTCCACAATAAGTGTATGTAGAAAAGTGAGTCCACGTTGAATACTGACGGGTTACAATAATCAATCTGTCAGAAAAAATGCTCTATGGAATCTGATTTGTAGTTTTGTCATAGTTGGACGAAGAAAAAAAGGGGCATTTACGATTCTGCCAGAATTTTTAAAGTAAAGAATGATGAAACAGATGTATGTGAAATTGAGAGCAATTAAATACAATTTTGCTACTGAGGAGATGACCAAAGTAGAGAGAGTTAGTTGTACACGGTTTACCTCAGTAACGGTCCTTATGAAATCTTATTGTTGCTTTCTTCGTAACTGCGCGAAGAACAATTGAACGTGCTATGGATATTGACAGTATAGTGGTACTAAAGATTGCTAGATGATATTTATTCCAGATATGATCCTTGTGTAATCCCATTGATGTTTTTTAATCCATTTTGGTACTGAGAGGACGGTCGCATTGAAAAGTGTTGTAAATATAAGGTTTGCCCCAGAAATGATACCTGTCGATTCTCATAGATCCTTTTTCCGTAAGGTCCTGAAGATGAATTAAATGCAATTTTGTTATGGGCAAAAGTCAAGAGAGTTGCATACGGTTTGCCCCAGAAACGTTCTTTGTGTAATCGTGTTGTTTTGATTGTAGCAGCATTAAAAAACACGCTATTGATATTGATAGAATGGTTGAACTTAGGATTGTTAGATGCGATCTATCCTAGATGTGATCCTTGTGGAATCCCCATCGTTTTGAATCACTTTTGATACTGATAGAACGGTCGAATTAAAGTGTTGTATAAGGTTTGCCACAGAAATGATCTCTGTCGATTCTCATAATCTTCTCATAATCTCTTAAAGAAAAATTAAATGCACTTTTGTTACTGAGGGAATGGGCAAAGTACAAAAGAAAGTTGCATTCTATTTGCCCCAGAAACGTTCCTTGTGTTATTTTGCTTATAGCTGCAATAAGAAAAAATGACCGCGCCATTGTTATTGATAGGGTGGTTGAATTGCATATTGTTGGAAAATCCTAGATTGTGGAATCACTTTTGACATGGATGAGGCGGTCGAATTAAAAAGTGTTAGGGTTTGCTCCAGAAATGATCTCTATCGATTCTCATCATCTTCTCATAACCTCCTGTCGAGAAAATAAATGCAATTGTGGTACTGAGGGAATGGGCAAGGTAAAGGGAGTTGCATTCCGTTTGCCCCAGAAACGTTACTTGTGTTATTTTGCTTGTAGCTGCATTAAGAATAAATGAACGCGCGATTGATATTGATAGAATGGTTGAACTGAAGATTGCTAGAAGATTCTAGATGTGATGTCTGTGGAATCCTTTTGATTCCATTGAACCCATTAGATTCCTTTGAATCACTTTTGACATTGATAAGACGGTCGACTAAAAAGTGTTGGCCTTGCTCCAGAAATGATCCCTATCGATTTTCATCATCTTCTCATCATCCCCCGAGAAAATAAACGCAATTGTGCCACTGAGGGAATGGACAAGGTAAAGAGAGTTGTATTCAGTTTGCCCGCCCCAGAAACGTTACTTGTGTTATTTTGGTTGTAGCTGCATTAAGAATAAATGAACGCGCGATTGATATTGATAGAATGGTTGAACTGAAGATTGTTAGAAGATTCTAGATGTGATCTCTGTAGAATTCCTTTGATTCCATTGAATTCATTTGATTCCTTTGAATCACTGTTGACATGGATAAAACGGTCGAATTAAAAAGTGTTAGGCTTTGCTCCAGAAATGATCCCTATCGATTCTCATCATCTTCCCATCATCCCCCGAGAAAATAAACGCAATTGTGGCACTGAGGGAATGGACAAGGTAAAGAGAGTTGCATTCCGTTTGCCCCAGAAACGTTACTTGTGTTATTTTGCTGGTAGCTGCATTAAGAATAAATGAACGCGCGATTGATATTGATAGAGTGGTTGAACTGAAAATTGTTAGAAGATTCTAGATGTGATCTCTGTGGAATCATTTTGATTCCATTGAACCCATTTGATTCGTTTGAATCACTTTTGACATTGATAAGACGGTCGACTAAAAAGTGTTAGGCTTTGCTCCAGAAATGATCCTTATCGATTCTCATCATCTTCCCATCATCTCCCGAGAAAATAAACGCAATTGTGGCACTGAGGGAATGGGCAAGGTAAAGAGAGTTGCATTCCGTTTGCCCCAGAAACGTTACTTGTGTTATTTTACTTGTAGCTACATTAAGAATAAATGAACGCGCGATTGATATTGATAGAATGATTGAACTGAAGATTGTTAGAAGATTCTAGATGTGATCTCGGTGGAATCCTTTTGATTCCATTGAATCCATTTGATTCCTTTGAATCACTTTTGACATTGATAAGACGGTCGACTAAAAAGTGTTAGGCTTTGCTCCAGAAATGATCCCTATCGATTCTCATCATCTTCCCATCATCCCCCGAGAAAATAAACGCAATTGTGGCACTGAGTGAATGGGCAAGATAAAGAGAGTTGCATTCCGTTTGCCCCAGAAACGTTACTTGTGTTATTTTGCTTGTAGCTGCATTAAGAATAAATGAACGCGTGATTGATATTGATAGAATGGTTGAACTGAAGATTGTTAGAAGATTCTAGATGTGATCTCGGTGGAATCCTTTTGACTCCATTGAATCCATTTGATTCCTTTGAATCATTTTTGACATTGATAAGACGGTCGACTAAAAAGTGTTAGGCTTTGCTCCAGAAATGATCCCTGTTGATTCTCATCATCTTTCCATCATCCCCCAAGAAAATAAACGCAATTATGGCACTGAGTGAATGGGCAAGGTAAAGAGAGTTGCATTCCGTTTGCCCCAGAAACGTTACTTGTGTTATTTTGCTTGTAGCTGCATTAAGAATAAATGAACGCGCGATTGATATTGATAGAATGGTTGAACTGAAGATTGTTAGAAGATTCTAGATGTGATCTCGGTGGAATCCTTTTGATTCCATTGAATCCATTTGATTCCTTTGAATCACCTTTGACATTGATAAGACGGTCGACTAAAAAGTGTTAGGCTTTGCTCCAGAAATGATCCCTATCGATTCTCATCATCTTCCCCATCATCCCCCGAGAAAATAAACGCAATTGTGGCACTGAGGGAATGGGCAAGGTAAAGAGAGTTGCATTCCGTTTGCCCCAGAAACGTTACTTGTGTTATTTTACTTGTAGCTGCATTAAGAATAAATGAACGCGCGATTGATATTGATAGAATGGTTGAACTGAAGATTGTTAGAAGATTCTAGATGTGATCTCTGTGGAATCCTTTTGATTCCATTGAATCCATTTGATTCCTTTGAATCACTTTTGACATTGATAAGACGGTCGACTAAAAAGTGTTAGGCTTTGCTCCAGAAATGATCCCTGTCGATTCTCATCATCTTCCCATCATCCCCCGAGAAAATAAACGCAATTGTGGCACTGAGTGAATGGGCAAGGTAAAGAGAGTTGCATTCCGTTTGCCCCAGAAACGTTACTTGTGTTATTTTGCTTGTAGCTGCATTAAGAATAAATGAACGCGTGATTGATATTGATAGAATGGTTGAACTGAAGATTGTTAGAAGATTCTAGATGTGATCTCGGTGGAATCCTTTTGACTCCATTGAATCCATTTGATTCCTTTGAATCATTTTTGACATTGATAAGACGGTCGACTAAAAAGTGTTAGGCTTTGCTCCAGAAATGATCCCTGTTGATTCTCATCATCTTTCCATCATCCCCCGAGAAAATAAACGCAATTATGGCACTGAGTGAATGGGCAAGGTAAAGAGAGTTGCATTCCGTTTGCCCCAGAAACGTTACTTTTGTTATTTTGCTTGTAGCTGCATTAAGAATAAATGAACGCGCGATTGATATTGATAGAATGGTTGAACTGAAGATTGTTAGAAGATTCTAGATATGATCTCGGTGGAATCCTTTTGATTCCATTGAATCCATTTGATTCCTTTGAATCACCTTTGACATTGATAAGACGGTCGACTAAAAAGTGTTAGGCTTTGCTCCAGAAATGATCCCTATCGATTCTCATCATCTTCCCATCATCCCCCGAGAAAATAAACGCAATTGTGGCACTGAGGGAATGGGCAAGGTAAAGAGAGTTGCATTCCGTTTGCCCCAGAAACGTTACTTGTGTTATTTTACTTGAAGCTGCATTAAGAATAAATGAACGCGCGATTGATATTGATAGAATGGTTGAACTGAAGATTGTTAGAAGATTCTAGATGTGATCTCTGTGGAATCCTTTTGATTCCATTGAATCCATTTGATTCCTTTGAATCACTTTTGACATTGATAAGACGGTCGACTAAAAAGTGTTAGGCTTTGCTCCAGAAATGATCCCTGTCGATTCTCATCATCTTCCCATCATCCCCCGAGAAAATAAACGCAATTGTGGCACTGAGTGAATGGGCAAGGTAAAGAGAGTTGCATTCCGTTTGCCCCAGAAACGTTACTTGTGTTATTTTGCTTGTAGCTGCATTAAGAATAAATGAACGCGTGATTGATATTGATAGAATGGTTGAACTGAAGATTGTTAGAAGATTCTAGATGTGATCTCGGTGGAATCCTTTTGACTCCATTGAATCCATTTGATTCCTTTGAATCATTTTTGACATTGATAAGACGGTCGACTAAAAAGTGTTAGGCTTTGCTCCAGAAATGATCCCTGTCGATTCTCATCATCTTCCCATCATCCCCCGAGAAAATAAACGCAATTGTGGCACTGAGTGAATGGGCAAGGTAAAGAGAGTTGCATTCCGTTTGCCCCAGAAACGTTACTTGTGTTATTTTGCTTGTAGCTGCATTAACAATAAATGAACGCGCGATTGATATTGATAGAATGGTTGAACTGAAGATTGTTAGAAGATTCTAGATGTGATCTCGGTGGAATCCTTTTGATTCCATTGAATCCATTTGATTCCTTTGAATCACCTTTGACCTTGATAAGACGGTCGACTAAAAAGTGTTAGGCTTTGCTCCAGAAATGATCCCTATCGATTCTCATCGTCTTCCCATCATCCCCCGAGAAAATAAACGCAATTGTGGCACTGAGTGAATGGGCAAGGTATAGAGAGTTGCATTCCGTTTGCCCCAGAAACGTTACTTGTGTTATTTTACTTGTAGCTGCATTAAGAATAAATGAACGCGCGATTGATATTGATAGAATGGTTGAACTGAAGATTGTTAGAAGATTCTAGATGTGATCTCTGTGGAATCCTTTTGATTCCATTGAATCCATTTGATTCCTTTGAATCACTTTTGACATTGATAAGACGGTCGACTAAAAAGTGTTAGGCTTTGCTCCAGAAATGATCCCTGTCGATTCTCATCATCTTCCCATCATCTCCCGAGAAAATAAACGCAATTGTGGCACTGAGTGAATGGGCAAGGTAAAGAGAGTTGCATTCCGTTTGCCCCAGAAACGTTACTTGTGTTATTTTGCTTGTAGCTGCATTAAGAATAAATGAACGCGTGATTGATATTGATAGAATGGTTGAACTGAAGATTGTTAGAAGATTCTAGATGTGATCTCGGTGGAATCCTTTTGACTCCATTGAATCCATTTGATTCCTTTGAATCATTTTTGACATTGATAAGACGGTCGACTAAAAAGTGTTAGGCTTTGCTCCAGAAATGATCCCTGTTGATTCTCATCATCTTTCCATCATCCCCCGAGAAAATAAACGCAATTATGGCACTGAGTGAATGGGCAAGGTAAAGAGAGTTGCATTCCGTTTGCCCCAGAAACGTTACTTTTGTTATTTTGCTTGTAGCTGCATTAAGAATAAATGAACGCGCGATTGATATTGATAGAATGGTTGAACTGAAGATTGTTAGAAGATTCTAGATATGATCTCGGTGGAATCCTTTTGATTCCATTGAATCCATTTGATTCCTTTGAATCACCTTTGACATTGATAAGACGGTCGACTAAAAAGTGTTAGGCTTTGCTCCAGAAATGATCCCTATCGATTCTCATCATCTTCCCATCATCCCCCGAGAAAATAAACGCAATTGTGGCACTGAGGGAATGGGCAAGGTAAAGAGAGTTGCATTCCGTTTGCCCCAGAAACGTTACTTGTGTTATTTTACTTGAAGCTGCATTAAGAATAAATGAACGCGCGATTGATATTGATAGAATGGTTGAACTGAAGATTGTTAGAAGATTCTAGATGTGATCTCTGTGGAATCCTTTTGATTCCATTGAATCCATTTGATTCCTTTGAATCACTTTTGACATTGATAAGACGGTCGACTAAAAAGTGTTAGGCTTTGCTCCAGAAATGATCCCTGTCGATTCTCATCATCTTCCCATCATCCCCCGAGAAAATAAACGCAATTGTAGCACTGAGTGAATGGGCAAGGTAAAGAGAGTTGCATTCCGTTTGCCCCAGAAACGTTACTTGTGTTATTTTGCTTGTAGCTGCATTAAGAATAAATGAACGCGTGATTGATATTGATAGAATGGTTGAACTGAAGATTGTTAGAAGATTCTAGATGTGATCTCGGTGGAATCCTTTTGACTCCATTGAATCCATTTGATTCCTTTGAATCATTTTTGACATTGATAAGACGGTCGACTAAAAAGTGTTAGGCTTTGCTCCAGAAATGATCCCTGTCGATTCTCATCATCTTCCCATCATCCCCCGAGAAAATAAACGCAATTGTGGCACTGAGTGAATGGGCAAGGTAAAGAGAGTTGCATTCCGTTTGCCCCAGAAACGTTACTTGTGTTATTTTGCTTGTAGCTGCATTAACAATAAATGAACGCGCGATTGATATTGATAGAATGGTTGAACTGAAGATTGTTAGAAGATTCTAGATGTGATCTCGGTGGAATCCTTTTGATTCCATTGAATCCATTTGATTCCTTTGAATCACCTTTGACCTTGATAAGACGGTCGACTAAAAAGTGTTAGGCTTTGCTCCAGAAATGATCCCTATCGATTCTCATCGTCTTCCCATCATCCCCCGAGAAAATAAACGTAATTGTGGCACTGAGTGAATGGGCAAGGTAAAGAGAGTTGCATTCCGTTTGCCCCAGAAACGTTACTTGTGTTATTTTACTTGTAGCTGCATTAAGAATAAATGAACGCGCGATTGATATTGATAGAATGGTTGAACTGAAGATTGTTAGAAGATTCTAGATGTGATCTCTGTGGAATCCTTTTGATTCCATTGAATCCATTTGATTCCTTTGAATCACTTTTGACATTGATAAGACGGTCGACTAAAAAGTGTTAGGCTTTGCTCCAGAAATGATCCCTGTCGATTCTCATCATCTTCCCATCATCTCCCGAGAAAATAAACGCAATTGTGGCACTGAGTGAATGGGCCAGGTAAAGAGAGTTGCATTCCGTTTGCCCCAGAAACGTTACTTGTGTTATTTTGCTTGTAGCTGCATTAACAATAAATGAACGCGCGATTGATATTGATAGAATGGTTGAACTGAAGATTGTTAGAAGATTCTAGATGTGATCTCGGTGGAATCCTTTTGATTCCATTGAATCCATTTGATTCCTTTGAATCACCTTTGACCTTGATAAGACGGTCGACTAAAAAGTGTTAGGCTTTGCTCCAGAAATGATCCCTATCGATTCTCATCGTCTTCCCATCATCCCCCGAGAAAATAAACGCAATTGTGGCACTGAGTGAATGGGCAAGGTAAAGAGAGTTGCATTCCGTTTGCCCCAGAAACGTTACTTGTGTTATTTTACTTGTAGCTGCATTAAGAATAAATGAACGCGCGATTGATATTGATAGAATGGTTGAACTGAAGATTGTTAGAAGATTCTATATGTGATCTCTGTGGAATCCTTTTGATTCCATTGAATCCATTTGATTCCTTTGAATCACCTTTGACCTTGATAAGACGGTCGACTAAAAAGTGTTAGGCTTTGCTCCAGAAATGATCCCTATCGATTCTCATCGTCTTCCCATCATCCCCCGAGAAAATAAACGCAATTGTGGCACTGAGTGAATGGGCAAGGTAAAGAGAGTTGCATTCCGTTTGCCCCAGAAACGTTACTTGTGTTATTTTACTTGTAGCTGCATTAAGAATAAATGAACGCGCGATTGATATTGATAGAATGGTTGAACTGAAGATTGTTAGAAGATTCTAGATGTGATCTCTGTGGAATCCTTTTGATTCCATTGAATCCATTTGATTCCTTTGAATCACTTTTGTCATTGATAAGACGGTCGACTAAAAAGTGTTAGGCTTTGCTCCAGAAATGATCCCTGTCGATTCTCATCATCTTCCTATCATCTCCCGAGAAAATAAACGCAATTGTGGCACTGAGTGAATGGGCAAGGTAAAGAGAGTTGCATTCCGTTTGCCCCAGAAACGTTACTTGTGTTATTTTACTTGTAGCTGCATTAAGAATAAATGAACGCGCGATTGATATTGATAGAATGATTGAACTGAAGATTGTTAGATGATTCTAGATGTGATCTCTGTGGAATCCCTTTGATTCCTTTGAATCCATTTGATTCCTTTGAATCACTTTTAACATTGATAAGACGGTAGAATTAAAAAGTGTTAAGGTTTGCTCCAGAAATGATCTCTATCGATTCTCATCATCTTCTCATAACCTCCTGTCGAGAAAATAAATGCAATTGTGGTACTGAGGGAATGGACAAAGTAAAGAGAGTTGCGTAATCTTATTGTTGCTTTGCTTGGAGCTTTATGAAGAGAAATAGAACGTGCTAACCCTAAAAGTAGATTTTCAGTGATCGTTTTTACTTAACTTCTCCAAGCAGAATTAAATGCAGAGTTGATACTGAGCGGACGGTTTGCATAAGATTTACCCCTGAAATGATCCATTTGAAACCTCATTCTTCTTTTTTTATACCCTCGCATGAAAAATTGAACAAACTTCTGATACTAATGGCGTACGTTGTATAAGGTATGTCCAATAAATGATCCTGTGGAACCCCTTTTGTACGTTTCTCATATTTTAGTAATCTCTGAAATTGCTGTTAGATGTAAATAGATTGAAAATAGGGTAGGCATTAGAATGCGACCACCTTTAATAACAGGTCAAGATGCACAGTCACGATGTTTTGCTTTTGTAGGCAATTTTCGTCTTAATGCGGAAATACCGACCTCTCCCATGGCTGCTGGAAAGAGCCGTCTCCCCTTTTGCCCGATTACGCTCCGCTCTTCCGAACAATTTCACAAAAACTTGTTTATCCCAATATAGCGACACAGAAGCCATTAAAATAAGAAAGCTAAATGGATGCCTAAAAAATGACTTAGAAGCTCCAAGCGAGTGGCGATGTACAGTGTGTTGCCAGGGAAACTAATAATTCGATTGTGTACCTTCCTGCACTACCTGTTTGCTGCAGGTAAACATTCCCGATTGGTTTTCACAGTTTGGGAGGCTCAGCTCGGGAACCCCCGACGTATACACAAATATTTGCAGGGTGTCCAAGGGCGATCCGCGGCAGCATTTGCGATCCTTTCTAACTCTTCGGCCTCCGAAGTGTCTCTGCCACGGTTATTTATTGCGCCCATAATATTTTCGGCTAAGGTTAAGCGCGATTATTCGAATATGACGACCTTCTCTCGTTAATTCGTTTAATCGGTTTGGCGGTGTTAAATTGAGTTTTTGTAAACAGCAATCGTGTATAGCGTAGCCATCAATCTGCGTTTACGAGCATTTGGATAAGTAATTTCGATTTGTTGTTTAGCCAAAGCTTGGATTTGAAATATTTTTATTTTGCTAATATTGAATTAGATTTAGGTAGTTATTAAAAGAGGAAAATGCGAGTATTTGATGCCTTAAGTAGGTCATATACGCTTTCTGTTCTGGTGAAATGTTCAAAAGGTATCCTAAATGCCCGGCTGAATTAGCAAAGGGCAAATTTTACTAATTATTAATATTTTTTGAAATTCAAAATCATATACATACCAACACAGTGGTGGAAACTCTGTTTACTAAAGGATTTCTAACGACGAATTACGAGCGGTCGTCAGATATTTGCCATGTTACGACTACCCTACTACAGATTCTCTTTAAGAACTAGATGCGATTACAACCCCCGAATTTTGGCAGCGATCAACCTCGAGCGACTTAATGCTGTAATATCGATTACTTGGCAACGTGGGTGGTTTACGTTTACGTGATTTTTGGCAACGTGCTAGTGTACCGAATCTTTTAAATAATTGCTTGCACTTCGATTAATATACATGAGTAGGTATTACATTCGTTTTTGGCAGTCTGTCGCTACACATGAATGTTTATATTTACTTCTCTCTTTTGTATGCTTTGCTTAAGCATGTACAAATGTACATACTGGTCAAATGTTATCACCACCTGAATACTCGTACTTTGTGCAATAGTAGTTAGGCCCATCTTGTTTATCCAAAAAGTTACGTACACATGAATACATTTGGCATTCGATATTTACATTTTAATTGTGAACTTTCATAGTTATGGCATATCAAACCCATCACATAAAATAGGACTCGAAAATAATAGAAAAAGAACCTGACCTTTATTACAGGTCGAAAGTTGTGGTTTGTTATTGACCGTGCAATTTAAATTTTGCAATTAAACGCATGGTGACCTTGACATACTTTATTTAAGTTCCTCAACGCGATTGTTCTATTGGCCCTAGTAATAATATAATGGGAAAGTAAGATTCTGTTGCTATTTGGAAAGTTAAGTAATTGTCCAGTGGTTCTTTCTCTTGCTTTTGTAATTCCGTGTCAGCGTAAATTAATGTACAGTTTATAACAGATGTTTTGTGAATAAGTAAGGCAAGCGAGTTGTGTTATAATGTGCTTATTCATAAAAACATTTCGTATAGAAAATCGAAGAGTATTTATTTATTTGATTTCGATTTGAAGATAAAATATGTGCTACACGAAGGCACAAATGAATTCAAGTACTGCCATAGCAATACGTTGGCTGTAAGAAGGACCTTTTTAATATAGAATATGAAAATTAAGAAAGAAATTCCGAGAAGTTCGTAGTCGTAGGTACGTGTACGTACATAGGATTGTAACTACATAGGAATGGTATAGCAACCGCTAAAAGATCAGAACTAGACAAATATGAGTTAACGTATCTTAGATAGGAACGCAACTGAGTAAGGTTTCGATAGCAATGAGACGAGGTTTTAGATCAAAGTTGTATGAATGTAACTAAATAAAGGTTCTATAGTATAGTACACGTATGTACTTTTTGACGTACTACTATGTTTAGTGTTGTATGAAGTGTGTGAGTAAGTAGATTAGAGGTGAACAGTCGTATGTGCACATATGTACTAGGATTGTAACTAAACAAAAAATCCGTAGTAGTGAGGTAACTGTCACGGGCTAAGCTTTTTGGTATACTGCGATGTTTAATGTCGTACGAAGTGTTGTAGTAAATAAATTTGAAGGAAACATTCGTATGTAGACGTGTATACCTACTTATGAATGTAACTAAATAAGAATTCTATAGTAACGAGATACCTAATCATAACACGAGGTTTTTGATATGCTGTGATGTTCGATGTCGTATGAAATATACGAGCAAAACGATTAGAGGTGAACTGTCGTACTGTAGACGTATTAGGAATGTAATATAAGGATTCTATACTAATTATATAAATAGTGCATAATAGAACGTTTAATACCGCAATGTTCAATGTCATATGAAGTATACGAGTAATAAAGAAACTACTAATGAACGGTCGTATGTACACGAATGTACTTACGATTTCAATTAAATAAGGATTCTATAATAAGAAATACCTAATCATGCCACGAGTTTTTTTATATACTGCGATGTTTAATGGCGTACAAAGCGTGGTAGTAGATAGATTAGAAGGGAACAGTCGTATGTAGACGTGTATGCTTATGAATGTAACTAAATAAGGATTCTATAGTAACCAAATACCTAATCATAACACGAGGTTTTTTTGTTATACTGCGATGTTCAATGTCGTATGGAATGTACGAGCAACAAGATTAGAAGTGAATTATCGTATGTACAGTATAGGCGTATGAGGAATATAACTAAATAAGGATTCTATAGTAACGAGATACCTAATCATGCTACGCAGTTTTTGCTATGCTGCGATTTTCAATGTGGTATGGAATGTACAAGCAACAAGATTAGAAGTGAACTGTCGTACGTACAGTGTAGACGTTCGAAGAATGTAACTAAATAAGGATTATATAGTAATGAGATACCTAATCTTGCCACAAGGTTTTTGATATACTGCGATGTTTAATGTCGTATGGAATGTACGAGCAAAAAGATTACCGTCGTGTGTAGACGTATGAGGAATATAACTAAATAAGGCTTTTGTAGTAATGAGATAACTAGTCATGAGATGGGCAGTTTTATATACTGCGATGTTGAACCCCGTACGAAATGCGAGAATAAATACTTAAATAGAATTGAACAGTCGTATGGAACTAAATAAGTATTACGTAGTAATGAGATAACGGGGCGTGGAATGAGCTTTTTGATATGCATACTATGATGTTCAAAGTCGTTTGAAATGTATGAGTAGAAAGAGTAGAAGCGAGTAGTCGTATGAACATGTATGTGCTTGGAAAATGTAGCGAAATAAGGCTGCTATAGTAATGAGATAACTAGTCGTGAGACACAAGATTTTTTAATATATACTGCGATGTTTAATGTCGTATGATGTGTCGTAGTAAGTAGATTAGAAGCGAGCAGTCGTATGTACACCTGAATACTTATGAATTAACTAAATAAGGATTCTATAGTAACGAGGTACCTAATCGTGCCACGAGGTTTTTGATATACTGTAATGTTTAATGTCGTATGCAATGTACGGGCAAAAAATTAGAGGTAAACTGTTGTACGTACCGTGTAGACGTATAAGGATTCTATAGTAATGAGATAACTAGTCGTGGGACGAGCTTTTTTGATATACTGCGATGTTTAATGTCGTATGAAGTGTGCTACTAAATAGATTAGAAGTGAACAACCGTAGGTACACGTGAACACTTAAGAATTAACTAAATAAGGTCTATAGTAACGACATACCTAATCATGCCACGAAGTTTTTGATATACTGCGATGTTTAATGTCGTATGGAATGTACGAGCAAAAATATTAGAGGTGAACTGTTGTACGCACTGTGTGGACGTATGAGGAATATAACTAAATAAGGATTCTGTAGTAATGAGATAGTCATGAGACGGGATGTTTTATATACTGCGATGTTGAACGCCGTACGAAATGTGCGAGTAAAGTGAACAGTCGTATATACACGTACGTAACTAAATAAGGATTAGGTAGTAATGGAATAAATGGGCATGCAACAGGCTTTTTAATATACATACTACGATGTTCAAAGTCGTATGAAATGTATGAGTAGAAAGATTAGAACCGCACAGTCGTATATACATGTATGTGCTTAGAAATGTAACGAATAAAGATGCTGTAGTAGCGAGGTAACTAGTCGTGGGACGAGTTTTATGTTTATATACTGCGATGTTTTTTAATGTTGTATGAAGTGTGCTAGGCAATAGATTAGAAGGGAACAGTCGTATGTGCACGTGTATACTTAAGAATTAACTAAATAAGGGTTCTATAGTAACGAGATACATAATCATGCTACGAGTTTTTTTGATATACTGCGATCTTCAATGTCATATAAAATGTACGAGCAACAAGATTAGAAGTGAATTATTGTATACAGAGAGATTTTCTTTACTACGAACACGGCAGACGATATGACGAATTTACAAATGCCGAAAATTTTACTTTGACAGTTGTCGAATTTTGTCAACAGATAATATCTGTCATTATTTCTATCTTAAAATGGGTAACCATGAGGCAACGGAAAAGTCCAAATTGTAAAATGCTATTATCACAACAACGTTTGAAAATAGACGTTCTCCATCGTTATTAATGTTGTACAGAGTTACTTCAAATTTTGGAAAATTTTGATGTTTCTCCCCAAAAGCATAAAAGGCCTAGTGTTTCCAACGAAGGCAGGGATTTAAAGGACCTAATGGTTTGTACTACTTCTAATGACCATCCAGATTATTCCCTTAACCATTTGAACTAATAGATTTAGGTGCTTTCACTACTACGAAAAATAAGGATTCTATAGTAACAAGATACCTAATCATGCCACGAGGTTTTTGATGTACTGTGATGTTTAATGTTGTATGGAATTTACGAGGAAAAGATTGGAAGTAAACTGTCGTACGTACTGTGTAGACGTATGAGGAATATAACTAAATAAGGATTTTATAGTAATGGGAACTAGTCATGAGATGGCAGTTCGTTTTATAAATGCGATGATGAATGCTGTACGAAATACTTAAATAGATAGAAGTGAACAGTCGTATGTATAGGGATGATATAGTAATGAGATAACTGGGCGTGGAACAAGCTTTTTGGTATACTGCGATTTTTAATGTCTGATGAAGTGTGCTAGTAAATAGATTAGAAGTGAACAGCCGTATGTACACATCTATACTTAAGAATTAACTAAATAAGGGTTGTAGTAACGAGATACCTAATCATGCCACGAGGGTTTTTGATATACTGCGATGTTTAATGTGATACGGAATGTACGAGCAAAAAGGTTAGGAGATTAGGTGTCGTACGTACTGTTGGACGTATGAGGAATATAACTGAATAAGGATTCTGTAGTAATGAGATAAGTAGTCATGAGACGGGATGTTTTATATACTGCGATGTTGAACGTACGAAATGCGAGTAAAGTGAACAGTGGTATGTATACGTATTTAACTAAATAAGGATTACGTAGTAATGGAATAACTGGACATGCAATAGGCTTTTTGATATACATACATACTACCTACGATGTTCAAAGTAGTATGAAATCTATGAGTAGAAATCTTGTCGTGGGACGAGCTTTTTGATATACTGCGATGTTTAATGTCGTACGATGTGTGCTAGTAAATAGATCCGAAAGGAACAGTCGTACGCACACGTGTATACTTAGAAATGTAATTAAATAAGGCGTCTACAGAAACGAGATACCTAATAATGACACGAGGTTTGTGCTATACTGCGATGTTTAATATCGTGTGGAATGTACAGGCAAAGAGATTAGAAATTAGCTCTCGTACGTGTAGTGTCGACGTATTAGGAATGTAACTAAATATGAATTCTATAGTAATGATGGAATTAGTACACAAAAAAGAGCGGTTTGATATACTGCGGTGTTCAGTATTCGCATAAAATATACAAGTAATAAAGAAATTATAAATCAACAGTCGTATGTACACGTATGTAGTTAACGATTGTAACTAAATAGGGATTCTATGGTAAAAGAGATAACTAGTTTTTGATATACTGCGATGTTTAATTTCATACGAAAGGTGCGAGTAAAGAGATTAAAAGTGAGCAATCGTATTGTACACGTATGTACTTAGGAATGTAGCTAATTAAGGATTCTGTAGTAATGTGATAATTAGTCAAGTGACGACCTCTTTGATATAGTGGGACGTCGTATGAAATGTGCGAGCAAAAAAATTAGAGGTTCACACTAGGAATATAAATAACTAAATAAGGATCATATAGTGATGATATCACTAGTAATAGGACCCGTTTTTTTATACTGCGGGGTTCAATGTCAATGTCGTATGAAATGTACGTATAATAAAAAAAAATACAAATGGGCAGTCGTATACAGAAGAACATTTATGTACTTACGAATGTAACTAAATAGGAATTCTATAGTAAAGAGAACGCTAGACATGGAACGATCTGTTTTATATACTGCGATGTTCAATGCCGTACGAAAGGTACGAGTAAAGAGATTAGAAGTGAGCACTGCTATTGTACATGTATGTATGTGGGAATGTAACTAATTAAGGATTCTGTAGTAATGACATAACCAGTCATGTGACGACCTTTTTGATATACTGGCATGCTCAATGGGTACGCAATTATGCAGTGGCGGCTCGTGAAGAATTTTGATGATAAAGCCAATCGAACGTAAAATGTATTTATTCGCAACCATATATGTAATGTTAACATTCCTGACCTCATTTGAGTGGGGGAAGTCGTACATTTCAGCCCGCTACTTCCCGCACTCACTTCCCGCTCAAGTGCGGGAAGAGAGTGCGGGAAGTACATTTCCGACCGCTGAGTAGGAGTAGGATACTGGGAATCTTGTTGATCCATTCATGCGCGTCGCAACCTGTCGTATCATAAAATAATAATTTTTCCAATTATTGTTTAGAATAAAGTGGTTGCGAATAAAATAGTATGCAAACCTCGACAGGAAGTTTCCTTAGTCTCGAGATAATAGCTGATTTCGACGCTTCGCGTCTCAATCAGCTAACTAATCTCTCGACAGTAATGAAACACTTCCCATCTCGGGCTGTAATATACTATTCCACCCTCTCACAGACAAAGACGAATTCCGACATCTGAAGATTTAAATGTTTCGCATATGAACTGGTAAAAGTTAAAATCAGTGAAAACATTTATCAAACTTTACAGGCTAATAAATGAACTGAATCAAATATAATTTTTCATTTATATGTATAATTCGGCCAAAAAATACATCTGTACTGTTTAAGATAAAGCATAGATGCATGCGTGATTGACGTATAGTATTTCAATATGTGCGAAAATTTACCGGTAAATTATAAGTATAATGAAATAAATCATAGCCTAGTTATTTAAGTAACCGTATGTTTTTGCGAAAAGCTCAGTGTCTGTTCTGTCAGAATTAACAAACGATCTTCTGAATATGGTCTCCGGACGCGGCCTTTCTTCATCTGAACTCGATGAGGTCACCGTACGTGCCAAAGTTGTCTAAGCAACGACATCAGTAACTCGTGACGCGCTACCATTCCCAGGCAGACTCCTCTAGCGAGCGAGCCTAAGCTGAGGTGGCTCCGATTAAAGCCTAAATAACTTATCTTTGAGGTCACCTCTTTCGCCGCTCTCCCCCCACTGCGTTCCACAAACTGTCGAAAAGCTGTTCCCCTTCGATCTGGCTCTAATGCCTTCGTGAAAGCAAGCAAGCGCTTATCGTACTGTTTATATTCATGAAATAAAAATTACTAGTGGTTTGTATAAGCTTGAAAATGAGAAAAATGATGGAAAATTAGTACAAAAAATGTGTCTTTCAGAAAAAAAATTGTTATGGTAGAACAATGGCTTCTTGGCTCCTTATAGCGAGCCGCCACATACTAATGGAATCAGTTTTGTTATGTACTGTGATGTACAGTTTTGTATGATAAGTAAAAGTGTATGTATATCTACCTACACAGAACTGTAATTAAGTGATAATACTAAAGTTATGAGTAAACTAACCAGTAAGAAGGTATGAAGTGAACAGTAAATGTACATAAGTGATATTTGGAGGTTTTAAACGTCTTTATAGCCAGCCTTTGTGATTTTTCCAAATTAGCATACATCAGCTACCACTAAACGCCAGAGGTTTAACCTCTTCGCCAAATCACGAAACGGTTAACCATAGGTAATAACCGAATTTTGTTCGTCGTTAGAGCAGGCGCAATTAGCCTTTTGGTCTTTCTGTGGTGTGTAATTCAGCCGTCTTTCGCTGCTCGTTTTCCAGACTTTCAGCATTTTAATGAATGAAGCCGGTAATTACCATTAGTGCCCTTTGAGCGTGGCCAAATTGACCGAAGAAATTTACATCCAACTTGTTAGAAATAATAGTATTCATTAGCCGTGGGCCAATTGGATGTCATTATCTGCCTTTGCGTTGTTATATTGTTGCGGTAAATACCGCTGCATGATTCGCCGAACTTACGTGAGCCTCTCGCCTAGCTTCGAATGTGACTGGAAATAATCGAATGTGGGAATTTCTTGCAGGAGCCGAGTTTGCATAATTTATTTAAACCTGCCGATGTGAACGGAGCGAATTAGTGCAATTTGCTGGTTTCACCACGCCGGATTCCGCTGCTAAGTTTGAAGTTCCCTTTTAGTAGTTTTAGTATCTCGAACGAAGCATTATTTCGAGTTTATTTTGAACACGTGGCGACCATAACCTCACTTTTGTTTACTTGGAGCAGCTACTGATAGCTCTATTTTGATCTTGGGTGGGTTCAAGTAATGTCTGTTGTTGCAAGCAGTAAAGGCGTTTAAGAAAGATCAAACATCCTTTTCTTACCATAATAGATCTAGACGTTACGAGGTTCTCTGTTGGAGAACCACCGTTATGGTTTTACTATTGGAAATGTTCCATATGTGTATATTTAGCAACACGTTTCTAACAATTCCTTTTTTGCAGGTAAACATGGGATTTTCAAAAGCATCCTATTGAGAGAGAGTTTCGAGGAATAGGTGAGCGTTGCTGTGGTGTTTGGACATTGTGAAGTATCGCAACGGAGTTCTGCAAGATCTCTTGGAATTAACTTAAAAGAGCAAGCAGTCTACAAGCAAATGTTTGACAGACTAGAGGTTTTTATTGGACCACGCTGTAACTAAGTAACCTAAGCCAAGGAATTCACCAGAACGTTATGGCTTATACCCCTTTCCTCAGTAATGAGGAGGGAAGGTTTTCAAAGCATCATTTCGTGAAGGCCGGGTTTTAAGCCAGCTCATGTTGCTTGGCTTCTGGTTGATGGTCGATAGTTAGATGTTTACAAATTTAGTTAGTTTCCTTGATATTGTAGCTTTGATTTATAGGTAGATATGTCGAAATTTATAATATCGTAGACATGAACCAAACCTGCAAAATCTGGGTAACTGATTTCTAAACGTTTGAATGTCTTGGTATATGTTTTATCTCCACGACTTAGCTGATACTAGAGATTTGCTATCGGAATATGAGAGATCCTTGACCTATTTTGTATATTGACATGAGACAAAAATTGGATTAGAACACGTGCCCAATATTCGCAACAGAAAATTCTACCCAGACTGTAATACCGGTACGTACCTACCTTTAGACAGGTTTAAATATAGGCTTATTGAAACGAGTTTCGAAAAATCACACACTGACGTTGGTGGCCAAGGTCAGTTTGTTTCAACTTGCCAATTATTGGTTGATATACACTACGAAATTAATAATTGAATACGCGAACGTCGTCAAGACAATAAATAAGTACAGCCTAGAGTGGATATTAAACTTTTAGCTTAATTCCGTATGAAAGCAAAGGGAAAAGGTCATTGCAAGAGTAAAGTTAGGTTTTCCTAGCAGTAATGTTATGGGGGAAGCATATTACTTGGTGCGACCGTGTCTATTTTTCAAGAAATTACATTTTAGTTTTTTTAATTTTATAGGTTTTGCTTTTTGCTATTGCAAAACAATCGAATAATCGGAATGCAGGAGAAATTTAATGAGCTTACATACCACATGATGGCAATAAACCGCATTGCAAGTACGGCGGTTTAGTAATTTTTTGTAGATGTAATAACTCGATTTATTTTTTTTTACTTTGTGATTGCAGGCGTTTTCAGACTTACCGAGGTAATTTTTATTATTTTTCTGTAATAATTTCAAGATTACATTTCTAAGTACATACATATTAAAAAGTGCAGACAAAGCGATCTTATCATTCTACGAGGTGTGTCTAAAAAGCTCGGTGAATAATATCAAAGGACAAAAAAAAACAAGAGATATAAAGAAATTGCCCCTCAGAATAATCGCCTTGCAATACAACACACCTTTGACAACGTTCATAAAGTTATTGGATGTTCGAGAACAGCTACGCTATGCTGAGCTAAGAATTGCCGCATTCGAATCGCACAATGTGCAGGCGCGTTGTCGTGCAGCAACTTTCGCTGTCCAGTCCTGTGCGTTTCCTTCGCTGTTCTCCCAAATTTGTAGTAGAACTTCATGTTAACACGTTGTTCTATTGCACTGTAATAGTACGATTCACACTGACGACGGCTGGCTGGCTGTCCAACCAGCGTGTGGTTAACCGTGGCTGCTAGCCGCACTCCCCAGTACATATCACTTCTAAATGTATACGAGTGTATGCATAACAATGCGCGCGCACGTCTGGTCAATTTTCGTTGAGATACTGGAGCTTTCACTGAACTTTTTAGACACACCTCGTATGATATATTGTTAAGAAGACATTTTCCAGTTGTTTTTAGTTTTATCCGTGAGAGGGCACTGACGTTGAAAGTTAGCATCGTTTGCATCGCTAAGTAAGTTGTGTGAAATCGCAAATAATTCACCACCTTTCTTCAGGATAGTTGCTTTGACCATAATAGTGAATCTGGCAACACTGTTTTAGTTGTAATATTTAATATCCAGAAGTCTTCAGCAATATAATTTTCAATATAAATTCTGACAGTTCAAACCAACTGTCACTTAGTAATCTGCTTTTTCAACTCCTATTAGCGCCATTGCTAATAAATTGAGGTTTATGACGTTGTTGCCAATGTTGGCATGTCTTTAGAAGCCTGTATCGCGGTAAACAACTTTTGCATGAAATCGCACCCTGGACTCACTCAAAATCTTAGTCGATTATATATACGAGTCGGATTACATAAACGCTTCTAATAACTATTAAACAAATTCAAAATGAGCGCCAGTTGCCGTTTTGCTACGACGATAACTTCACTCTAACCAGCAGCCCAAACTTCATTTACCGTTGAGGGCCCCTCTCTCACACACAAAGACACAAACATAATCTTAGAAGGACGAGAAAGTATCGATTGATCACATAAAAGGAAATGCCAGAAGTAAAATTTTAATTACCTATGCTTTAATAAAGGGAAATAAACCAAGCGTGAATTGGAGTTGCCATTATAAAATTTAGATATCAACGTTTAACAGAAGTACATACCGAAAATCACAAAATACATCCACAGCTAAAAGGGTATATCAACTAACATAGCACACATAATTCTAGGTTCGTTAAATTCAAAGAGAACCCATAAAATTATTATTGATATTTAAATACAGGCTACACGCAACACCACGTTCGTGAAATAAAAAAAATATATCGGAAATTATTCAATTAGACACTATTAATATGAAATATTACGGGGTATCATGCTAGCAACTACAAAAATTAATACTTAAGCGCTGGAATTGAACACAGAAATTACACTAATAACTAATGTTATCGCGTTAACGTACGCTTATCGCAGATGCTTCTCGAAAACGGAGTGCTGGACGTCATGGGCGCTAAAAAAGAATTACCCGTGTACTACTTTAACAATTAAATCAGCGTTATACGGAGAGATTAAATAAATTTATAATTAGAGTCGCCTGTGATTCGTGTTATACATTTGGCAGTACTGAAGTGTATTGTCAGTCTATGTCAAATTGGAGATTTTCAGGTTAAGTTTTACGTCAATTTGTGTCAAATAACAAACAATACCTAACCTGCGAACCTCGAATTTGACATAGACTGACAATGCACCTTAGTACTGTCACACTTATTACACGAATCACAGACGACTCTAATTATAAATTTATTTGATCTCTCGGTACGAAGTAGTCAAAATAATTAAATCGCTGCGCAACAAACCAAGAAAGTAAAATTCATAAACAACAAATGAATATATGTTATAAAAATTGGGACTGCATTAAACAACTTATTAAACGAATGCACCCGTGGGAAGGTTGAATTTAAATCAAACCCACAGTTTCTGCGTTTCTGGTAATTGGAATTTAGCGAGCACTATATGCCTCGAATTGCTTCTGGACGCTACGCAAGTATATGATAAAGGTAAGAAAAACTGATCTGCGTTTCCCACGAGACGGTTCCGAGGCTTCATGCGATGACTTGGTGCATGACCCGAAAAGAGTTATTTGACCAGGGAAAGAAGTGCTCAAAACTGATCGTAGGGAAGGAGGCCAGTAATTGCATTTTTATCCTGTTAAACTATGAAACAATTGATTTTATCTCATACCTATAGGTGAAAAACGGCCGCAAAGATTGCGGGCGAACTAAAAGTCGGCACACAACCGAAAGAGGCGAAAATTTACCACAATGCTGAATGGTGCCGGTTAAAGAGGTGTGCTTTTTTGGCGATAGGAAGTTAAACGTGCAAGTACCTAACACAAACGTGGTGCCAATTTGGGATTTGCAGATTTTCTCAAAAATTAACCTAAATAAAAATAGGCAACCTGCTTCACACGCAGTCGCTTAAAGTGACCTAATTCCAAAGGACAGACGGCATTTGGAAAGAAAGAGCTTTGGAGCCCACCCAGTTTCCAGTTTCTTTTAAGTTTCAAACTTTTGAAAATCTCCCTGTTAAACAATAATATCATTGCACGGTTGGTTACTTTTCGGACGCCCTGTACAGAACTATGAAAGAAGATAGCGCCGGAGCGTTTGACTTTAAAAACCCAACTGGAAAGTCTGGAGCTGCAAAGCGAAATTCGATATCAAGCCGGGCAGAAACGCAGCTATACGAGCAGATAGTAAATAGACTACGCTTTTGACGACAACTGGAAGCCCCTCGTCTATGAACAAGGAGTAAGTGCGACAGCAGAACTTTTTAACTTTGAGTGCTTCCGCTCTGCGCGTATAAAACCCACAAAAGCCAGTGGCTGTCGTTTTTCAAGAAGGCGCTCTGCTGCATTCGCAGCGGACGAGATCGCACAATTAGAGATATGAATTGACTTCCAGCGGATTAATCTCGTAAACTAATTCTACAAGGCGGCGCGAGGAGCAAAATCGCAAGAACTGGTTCAATTTGGACACTTTCCAAATTAGGGCCGTCCTTATGCGAGTTTCTCTTGTATTCGAGACGCAACTGGGTCATATTTGGACGCTTTTATTTCTTCCTGCTTGTTTTCTTCGGTTCTGTAATTCGCTCGAAAACTTCACTGCTGAAGTTCAAGCGGAACCCGTCAGTTAATTTATGCTGGCATTTTTTTGGCCACCACAACTGGTCTTGTATGCTATTATCAATTGGACTAGAAAATATTGCCTTTGGGTGCTCTGTAGCAAAAGTCACCAAGAAACGGAGCGTATACGAGTACCATCAGGCTTCTGTTTTGGTTAATGATGGCTTGTTGATGCCGAAGTTCGATTAACAGTTGGTAGTAATTGAAAACTATATCTACTTGAAATAAAGCACTATCAGCGTGATTGTCGTTCTATGCAAACCACGCGGTTTATCATTCACTGCATACGAATTTTAAGCGCTATGGGTGTATGTTCTTGTGTGAACCAGACCTGAAGCTGAACTTCGCTCCGTAGAATTAGAATTGTTCTTGCGAAGTGAATGGCCATTATTGGTTAGTACGTAGAAAGAAGCTTCTACTATCAAAAGTAGCACTTCGTGGGGGCTTAGTATGCAAAATAGTATTAATGTTGCACCAGACTGATCGGAGAAGTGTTTTTAAAAATGTATCACCGCAGTCTGTGCGCGGTTTCGGAACGCCACCGCAAACTTGCCTCCGGTTCGTGAAAGCTGCCTAGTAATTTAAGTTTACGAATTCATCGAAGGTATGGAATTGGTAAAATTCCGCATTGGCGTCCCAGTAATTAACGAAGCCACATTTGCTCGATTTTCTTAATAATTAGTTATTGGGCGAATCCGGATTTCGCTTTAATGGGCCTTAAAACTACATCCCGGCAGCCATGCGAATTGATTTTAAGAGAAATGCCAACTTCGGCATTAATCAAGGCTGAAATTATTGGATTTGCGCATTTCAATTTAGCAACCCTTGCGTTGTTATGTGCTATTTGTGTATCTAGATAATAGTGAATTTTTAAATTCGGTGCAACAGTAATTTCCGGCATCGTATTGTTCCGAACATTGAAGTTCCAGCACTAGGCTTTCCGCGATTGTTTTTAATTATTTCTATGTAACTAGGTTTAAAAACCAGTCGACGTGGAAATTGTAACCAAATTAGGGTTAAATACGTTAATCTACACTATAGTGTGTACTTTTCCGCTCAAGTTCAGCTGTTGGCAATGTTGCATATAACACGGAAACGCTTGCTTCGGGATAGTATTGACCGGAATGTTTGCCGTCAAGTGAATTTGGAAAACTCGTTTCAGGACTATTCCAGCAGGCTTGCGGATAATGCGCAGTCAAAAATACTGTACTGGCTTCAATTTCAATCAACCTCCTTACTACGGAATGTAATTGATCGGAAGTCAGTCGTTACGAGGAAATTTGGTAAGAAGCAGAAGTGGATTGTAGCGGACTAGGAAATGATGAAAGCTGAACTCCTATTGATCAGGAATACTTGGGCCTCGTGATTCACGAATTAGGTTTATTTCGCACATCACATCCTGTTTATCACAATATGTTTAGTTTCTATTACCACTAGCGATTTAGCTTGTTTTTTATATAAACTTCATGATCATATTTTAATTTCTATTGGGCTGTTCATAAAAAGGTATTTACTGCAAACTTTCCAGATCATACCGTATACAGACAAATTGGATATCTATCTATGTTTTGGTGACCCAAACTTAGTTTGATATTTTGAAATTAATAGCACCAAATATAGATCGCCATTCAGGGCGCTAAGCCGCTGAAAACTAGCGGTGCCTCCCAAACAAGAAAACAAAAGTGGAATGCAGCAGATTCGGAAATGTTAAAGGTCGCATGGTTCAGACCCGATTAATTGCGCAGGGTTCGTAGTTCGTTTAGCTGATATGAAATTAGAAAACTATGCTGCTATTCTCGTTTTCCCACTACATTAGACTGGGGAATTTTGAATTTTCATCTCAAGCTAGGGTTCGTCGTTGAAAACTGGTGCATAATACCAATGCAAATATTAAACGCAATACAGGCAGCCTTGAGCTTGTATTGACCATCTCGCCGTAACCACCAATGCCACAGTTTAAAAAAATCGCTGAGAACAAAAGTCCTGTTTTTATTTATCTTGTGCTACGTTAGGTATCTTATCCGATAAATCTGCTAGCGTATACGATATGTATTGTATAAGCTCAGCAATGCAAGATATATTTAACGAACGGTATCTTCGAACGCTCTTTGCCAAACAGCGAGTTGGTTGTATCTTTGGAGGGCATACGCATACAAGTAAATCTTGGACTTTGCGTTTTACCTATTGACTGCTAAAAAATGTGTATGTTTGTATTACTTAGGTATACTAGGACAGCAGTTGAGTACATTCTGTTTATGCCTCGAGTAAATTTAGAAGTAAGTGTCTGCTATCCGTATTCGAGCATCAGTATGGATATAGTTTCGGTTATAGCGAATACGTATTCCTGTTGGTAAGAGAAATTCCTGTTAAATCTCAATATCTCAAAGAGGAAAAACATATTGTACAAGATGAACTTTTCCACGAATTTAATATTTTAGTGTAGCAAGTGTGACATGAGATTCCAATTATAGGAAATTTAACTTTCTACCAAGGCCAAATTTGTGTGTACTCTTGTTATTCTGCCTCATAGATTCGCCATCACAAATTTCAGTTTTTTTTTCTGACAGTCAGGATCTAGTGATGTTTATTTTAATGAGCTCCTCACTCTTCAATGTGGTTCTCATTTAATTTTTTTTAAATATACAGGGTGTCCCTGAAAGGTGTGGAAAAAAATTAACCCTATATACTAGAGCTTAAAATAAGCCAATTTACAACAAATTATCTATATACAAAAGTCCACTCCTGTGGAGTTACAGCCATCTAAAGATGATGAAAAATTCTTTACCTTGTCTCTTGTATGAAAATAAAATAACAGGTAGGCTTGGAAAACAATATATTGTGACGTTTAATTAAAACAAAGCAATGAACCGCTTAAAAGCCTCCCTGTCATTTTAATTTCATGCAGCAAATAATATCCGTGGAAGCCCTGGAATATTTCAGCGTATCAGAAACTCTCTACGGAGCAGGATACGTTTATGTATTAGGGAAAAGCGAATCTAATTTTGAACATTTGTTATGATTTTTCATTTATTGTTGTTTATTGTGTTGTTTTCAAATTAAGTTTATTGCGTTTTCAAAGGCTACATGTTTTTTAGTTTCGTACAAGTATCAGGATAAAGCAATTTTCATCATCTTTAGATGGCTGTAACTCCTAAGGGATAGACTTTTGTATATAGGTAATTTGTCTTAAATCGGCTTATTTTGCGCTGTAGTATATGTCGTTACTTTTTTCCGCACCTTTCAGGGATACCCTGTATAAATTGACATATTTGATAGGCTACCCCTTAGAATTTGAAGTATGTAATCGTTGGATTTATATATTTTATAAAAGTAATGTTTGATGTAATTGCAATTGATAGGACTGTAAATAGGTACACCTTCCCTTCCTACCGGCAGTAAAATATCTTTGTATCGTTCCCGTCAAATCTCCCAGCATACTTTCTCTAAATTGGTCGTTTTTGTGGACATCCTTGTAATAGCTTCGTGTAGTAAGATGTTCTGCTCATCGTTTCGAATCGTGCAACACCAATAAAATTCTTGAATGAAATCTAGAAACTGACAGAATACCACTAGACGTTGAAGTATGTAATCGTTAGATATATTAATTTAATTGAAATTAATGTTAGATGTAATTGCAATTCATAGGACTGTAAATAAGTACATCTTACCCTTCCTACCTGCAGTATAATTTCTGTGTATCATTACCGTCAAATCTCCCAGCATACTTTCTCTAAATTGGTCGTTTTTGTGGACATCCTTAATAGCTTCGTGTAGTAAGATGTTCTGTGCATCGTTTCGAATCGTGCAACACCTAATAAAATTCTTGAATAAAATAGAAACTGTGTGACAGAATACCACTAGACGTTGAAGTATGTAATCGTTAGATTTATTAATTTAATTATAATCAATGTTAGATGTAATTGCAATTCATAGGACTGTAAATTGGTACACCTTCCCTTCCTACCGGCAGTAAAATATCGTTGTATCGTTACCGTCAAATCTCCCAGCATACTTTCCTGAAATTTGTCGTTTTTGTGGACATCCTTGTAATAGCTTCGTGTAGTAAGATGTTCTGCTCATCGTTTCGAATCGTGCAACACCTAATAAAATTCTTGAATAAAATCAAGAAACTGTGTGATAGAATACCACCAGAATTTGAAATATATAATCGTTAGATTTATTAATTTAATTATAATCAATGTTAGATGGAATTGCAATTCATAGGACTGTAAATAGGTACACCTTCCCTTCCTACCGGCAGTAAAATATCTTTGTATCGTTACCGTCAAATCTCCCAGCATACTTTCCTTAAATTTGTCGTTTTTGTGGACATCCTTGTAATAGCTTCGTGTAGTAAGATGTTCTGCTCATCGTTTCGAATCGTGCAACACCTAATAAAATTCTTGAATAAAATCTAGAAACTGTTTGACAGAATACCACTAGACGTTGAAGTATGTAATCGTTAGATTTATTAATATAATTATAATCAATGTTAGATGTAATTGCAATTCATAGGACTGTAAATTGGTACACGTTCCCTTCCTACCGGCAGTAAAATATCTTTGTATCGTTACCGTCAAATCTCCCAGCATACTTTCTCTAAATTGGTCGTTTTTGTGGACATCCTTGTAATAGCTTCGTGTAGTAAGATGTTCTGCACATCGTTTCGAATCGTGCAACACCTAATAAAATTCTTGAATAAAATCAAGAAACTGTGTGATAGAATACCACCAGAATTTGAAATATATAATCGTTAGATTTATTAATTTAATTATAATCAATGTTAGATGGAATTGCAATTCATAGGACTGTAAATAGGTACACCTTCCCTTCCTACCGGCAGTAAAATATCTTTGTATCGTTACCGTCAAATCTCCCAGCATACTTTCCTTAAATTTGTCGTTTTTGTGGACATCCTTGTAATAGCTTCGTGTAGTAAGATGTTCTGCTCATCGTTTCGAATCGTGCAACACCTAATAAAATTCTTGAATAAAATCTAGAAACTGTTTGACAGAATACCACTAGACGTTGAAGTATGTAATCGTTAGATTTATTAATATAATTATAATCAATGTTAGATGTAATTGCAATTCATAGGACTGTAAATTGGTACACGTTCCCTTCCTACCGGCAGTAAAATATCTTTGTATCGTTACCGTCAAATCTCCCAGCATACTTTCTCTAAATTGGTCGTTTTTGTGGACATCCTTGTAATAGCTTCGTGTAGTAAGATGTTCTGCACATCGTTTCGAATCGTGCAACACCTAATAAAATTCTTGAATAAAATCAAGAAACTGTGTGATAGAATACCACCAGAATTTGAAATATATAATCGTTAGATTTATTAATTTAATTATAATCAATGTTAGATGGAATTGCAATTCATAGGACTGTAAATAGGTACACCTTCCCTTCCTACCGGCAGTAAAATATCTTTGTATCGTTACCGTCAAATCTCCCAGCATACTTTCCTTAAATTTGTCGTTTTTGTGGACATCCTTGTAATAGCTTCGTGTAGTAAGATGTTCTGCTCATCGTTTCGAATCGTGCAACACCTAATAAAATTCTTGAATAAAATCTAGAAACTGTTTGACAGAATACCACTAGACGTTGAAGTATGTAATCGTTAGATTTATTAATATAATTATAATCAATGTTAGATGTAATTGCAATTCATAGGACTGTAAATTGGTACACCTTCCCTTCCTACCGGCAGTAAAATATCTTTGTATCGTTACCGTCAAATCTCCCAGCATACTTTCCTTAAATTTGTCGTTTTTGTGGACATCCTTGTAATAGCTTCGTGTAGTAAGATGTTCTGCTCATCGTTTCGAATCGTGCAACACCTAATAAAATTCTTGAATAAAATCTAGAAACTGTTTGACAGAATACCACTAGACGTTGAAGTATGTAATCGTTAGATTTATTAATTTAATTATAATCAATGTTAGATGTAATTGCAATTCATAGGACTGTAAATTGGTACACCTTCCCTTCCTACCGGCAGTAAAATATCTTTGTATCGTTACCGTCAAATCTCCCAGCATACTTTCCTGAAATTTGTCGTTTTTGTGGACATCCTTGTAATAGCTTCGTGTAGTAAGATGTTCTGCTCATCGTTTCGAATCGTGCAACACCTAATAAAATTCTTGAATAAAATAGAAACTGTGTGACAGAATACCACTAGACGTTGAAGTATGTAATCGTTAGATTTATTAATTTAATTGAAATTAATGTTAGATGTAATTGCAATTCATAGGACTGTAAATAAGTACATCTTACCCTTTCTACGTGCTGTATAATTTCTGTGTATCATTACCGTCAAATCTCCCAGCATACTTTCTCTAAATTGGTCGTTTTTGTGGACATCCTTGTAATAGCTTCGTGTAGTAAGATGTTCTGCACATCGTTTCGAATCGTGCAACACCTAATAAAATTCTTGAATAAAATCAAGAAACTGTGTGATAGAATACCACCAGAATTTGAAATATATAATCGTTAGATTTATTAATTTAATTATAATCAATCTTAGATGGAATTGCAATTCATAGGACTGTAAATAGGTACACCTTCCCTTCCCACCGGCAGTAAAATATCTTTGTATCGTTACCGTCAAATCTCCCAGCATACTTTCCTTAAATTTGTCGTTTTTGTGGACATCCTTGTAATAGCTTCGTGTAGTAAGATGTTCTGCTCATCGTTTCGAATCGTGCAACACCTAATAAAATTCTTGAATAAAATCTAGAAACTGTTTGACAGAATACCACTAGACGTTGAAGTATGTAATCGTTAGATTTATTAATATAATTATAATCAATGTTAGATGTAATTGCAATTCATAGGACTGTAAATTGGTACACGTTCCCTTCCTACCGGCAGTAAAATATCTTTGTATCGTTACCGTCAAATCTCCCAGCATACTTTCTCTAAATTGGTCGTTTTTGTGGACATCCTTGTAATAGCTTCGTGTAGTAAGATGTTCTGCACATCGTTTCGAATCGTGCAACACCTAATAAAATTCTTGAATAAAATCAAGAAACTGTGTGATAGAATACCACCAGAATTTGAAATACATAATCGTTAGATTTATTAATTTAATTATAATCAATGTTAGATGGAATTGCAATTCATAGGACTGTAAATAGGTACACCTTCCCTTCCTACCGGCAGTAAAATATCTTTGTATCGTTACCGTCAAATCTCCCAGCATACTTTCCTTAAATTTGTCGTTTTTGTGGACATCCTTGTAATAGCTTCGTGTAGTAAGATGTTCTGCTCATCGTTTCGAATCGTGCAACACCTAATAAAATTCTTGAATAAAATCTAGAAACTGTTTGACAGAATACCACTAGACGTTGAAGTATGTAATCGTTAGATTTATTAATATAATTATAATCAATGTTAGATGTAATTGCAATTCATAGGACTGTAAATTGGTACACCTTCCCTTCCTACCGGCAGTAAAATATCTTTGTATCGTTACCGTCAAATCTCCCAGCATACTTTCCTTAAATTTGTCGTTTTTGTGGACATCCTTGTAATAGCTTCGTGTAGTAAGATGTTCTGCTCATCGTTTCGAATCGTGCAACACCTAATAAAATTCTTGAATAAAATAGAAACTGTGTGACAGAATACCACTAGAATGAGAAGTATGTAATCGTTAGATTCATTAATGTAATTGAAATTAATGTTAGATGTAATTGCAATTCATAGGACTGAAAGGAGGTACACCTTACTCCTCCTAGCTGCTGTAAAATTTCTTTGTATCGTTACTGTCAAATCTCCCAGCATACTTTCCTTAAATTTGTCGTTTTTGTGGACATCCTTGTAATAGCTTCGTGTAGTAAGATGTTCTGCTCATCGTTTCGAATCGTGCAACACCTAATAAAATTCTTGAATAAAATCTAGAAACTGACAGAATACCACTAGACGTTGAAGTATGTAATCGTTAGATTTATTAATATAATTATAATCAATGTTAGATGTAATTGCAATTCATAGGACTGTAAATTGGTACACCTTCCCTTCCTACCGGCAGTAAAATATCTTTGTATCGTTACCGTCAAATCTCCCAGCATACTTTCCTTAAATTTGTCGTTTTTGTGGACATCCTTGTAATAGCTTCGTGTAGTAAGATGTTCTGCTCATCGTTTCGAATCGTGCAACACCTAATAAAATTTTTGAATAAAATAGAAACTGTGTGACAGAATACCACTAGACGTTGAAGTATGTAATCGTTAGATTTATTAATTTAATTATAATCAATGTTAGATGTAATTGCAATTCATAGGACTGTAAATTGGTACACCTTCCCTTCCTACCGGCAGTAAAATATCTTTGTATCGTTACCGTCAAATCTCCCAGCATACTTTCCTTAAATTTGTCGTTTTTGTGGACATCCTTGTAATAGCTTCGTGTAGTAAGATGTTCTGTTCATCGTTTCGAATCGTGCAACACCTAATAAAATTCTTGAATAAAATAGAAACTGTGTGACAGAATACCACTAGAATGAGAAGTATGTAATCGTTAGATTCATTAATGTAATTGAAATTAATGTTAGATGTAATTGCAATTCATAGGACTGAAAGGAGGTACACCCTACTCCTCCTAGCTGCTGTAAAATTTCTTTGTATCGTTACTGTCAAATCTCCCAGCATACTTTCTCTAAATTGGTCGTTTTTGTGGACATCCTTGTAATAGCTTCGTGTAGTAAGATGTTCTGCTCATCGTTTCGAATCGTGCAACACCTAATACATACCATTCTTGAATAAAATGTAGAAACTGTTTGACAGAATACCATTAGAATTTGAAGGATGTAATCGTTAGATTTATTAATTTAATTAAAATTAATGTTAGATGTAACTGCAATTCATGGGACTGGAAATAGGTACACTTTACCTTTCCTATCTGCTGTAAATTTTCTTTGTATGGTTACCGTCAAATCTCTCGGCATACTTTCCTTAAATTTGTCGTTTTTGTGGACATCCTTGTGATAGTTTCGTGTAATAAGATGTTCTGCTCATCGTTTCGAATCGTGCAACACCTAATACAATTCTTGAATAAAATCTAGAAACTGTGTGTCAGAATACCACTAGAATGGGAAGTATATAATCGTTAGATTTATTAATTTAATTAAATCTAATGTTACATGTAATTGCAATTCCTAGGACCACCTGATGTAAAATACTTTCCGTTTTTTGTAAACATCCTTCTGATGGCTTCGTACAGTAACAGTGTCTGCTCATCGTTTAGAATCGGGCAACACGTAATAAAATTCTACTCTTTTAAGTATTTGGGTGCAAGTGCAATCGATTATTTCGTGTTATGTCTTGTTCAGCTGCCAAAGGGAACATTTGATAATCATAAACTGTAAATGAAAAACACTTCGAAGTGTCCATTACTCGCATACTTTCATTAGTTATCCTTAATTCGCCATTGATTTGACGTTTGTTATAGCAAATGCTCGTGAATCGAGGGTTCGTAAAACGTACAGTCGTGTGCAAATAAATCTGGGACAGTGTTTTTTTCACATGCAGATTCAGTTAAGAATTGAAGAATATCTCCATGGATTTCCTGCTATAAGAAAGAGTTACATTAAACTTTAACAGGTACTGAAACCCGTAACTCTCTCTGATAAGAGGAAATCCATGGAAATATTCTTCAAAATCTTAACTGAATCTGCATGTGAAAAAACACTGTCCCAGATTTATTTGCACACGACTGTACATGCATAAATCGAGAGCTGCCTGTACATGAATACATACTTGTCTTGCAGATTAAGTACTTAAACGAGATTGCTGTTAGTTTAGGACAGTGGTTGTAATAGATGAATTTGAATTAAGGCGGCTTTGAAAAGAAATTGCCCTTGCATTCTTCGATATAAACCGGGTTTGCACGACGGTGGTGGACGTTGCCAGATAAAATCGCACAAAACGAGATTTTTAACGGGGGAAGATCCCGTTCGTTATCCCTCTTCATCGGAGGAGCCGCGAATGAACTTGATTTCTTCCCAATTAAAACATGCTCGCATCACGTGCCCGATCTTTCCACGTTGGGCGCCAATTTTTGCTTCGCCGCGCCGTCCCCGAAATAAAGAGGGTTCGGGTTCGGGACATTTAATTCGCACACTTCCTGCAGCACGTCGGCCCGGCGAAAGCGGTGTTGCCAGATCGCGATTTAGGAACTTCATAATTTGCCATCCCAAAGGAATATTGTGATATTTTTCAATTTTTTTGTTATCAAAAAATCACCGTCCAAGATTTCTTTAGATTTTCACATTTCAGGGTTCCTAGATGACGAAGAACATGTTTTCTCAAATCCGTCTGTCTGTGCGTCTATGCCTGTGTGGCTGTCTGTTTGTTGGAGGTTGTAGCTCAAACACTATTTGGTGGAGGAAGACGATGATATTTTGCTTGCGTATTATACTTTCGGTCAAATATATAGGGTGTCCGTAATTTTTTTGTAGATAGTAAATTTTATTCTGACCACAAAAATTACATATAAACGTATACTGTTTTTTGACTCCTTAACAAGTTACGGCAATTTTAAAACATTAAAATAATCGATAATCGATAATGTGCCCATTTATCATCGTCAGCATGGATGGTTTCAGTTAGTTGGTGCTGCAGCTCATTGTGGCAGATAGGTGAGAGACTGGTTAAACATCTATTACAACCCACATTGGATTGGCCGTGGTGGACCTGTTCAATGGCTACCTCGCTCGCCAGATATTACACTTTTGGATTTTCATATTTGGGGCTAAAATGGGAAGTGTACAGAACACCGGTGGGCACTCGGCACGAATTATTAGAACGCATTGAAAATTATTTTAATATGTTTAAGAATAAAGTCGAAATGATAAATCGTGTGCAAGAAGTTGATGGAAGTAATTTTTAACATTTAGTATAATGTGTTTGTTTTTCTTTTACTTGCTCATTAGAACTATTATTTTCCTTTTTTGTTTGTTTTATTACATTAATAAATGTTCGCATTTTTTTTTGTAACATACTGTAACTTGTGAATGAGTCGAAAAAATATAACTTTATATACATTTTGTTATCAAAATGACATTTACGATCTACAAAAAAATTTGCAGGAAAAACACAAGGACACCCTGTAAACAGGCGAGCATCTTAAAAAATAAAATTCTGTCTAGTTTTGCTTTAACTCCAAAACTATTAGTTAAATAAAAGTAATAATTTGTAAATAGCTCAGGCCTTACCCTTAATAGAAATACGACCCAGTGGATACATAGTGAACATCGTAAAATGGACGGAAGGGTGTAACGATCGCCGTGGACCGCACCTGCGATGGAAGTTCCGTGTAAAGACCTTTACAGCAGGCTTAAAAACTGTTGATAGCTTCCAGGGAATCGTTGGGTGTATTGTCACAAAAATGGTTACGTTTATTATGATCTGGCAGCAATGCAAATCAAGTTTGACAGAACAAATTCTATAACCTCAAAATATGAAGTGTGAAAACTTGTGTTTAGTTATGCTTTAACTCAAAAACTATTGTTAAATAAAAATAATAATTTGCAAATAGCTCAGGCCTTACCTTTGATGAAAATGCGAGCCAACGGATAGATGGTGAACATCATAAAATGGACGGAAGGGCGTAGCGATCGCCGCGGACCGCACTTGCGATGGAAGTTCCGTGTAAAGACCTTTACAGATTTTTCCGGCATGCTTAAAAACTGTTGCTAGCTTCCAGGGTATTGTCACAAAAATTGTTACGTTTATTATTATCTGGCAGCATTGCAAATCAAATGTGACAGAACAAATTCTATAACCACAAAATTTGAAGTGTGAAAACTTTAACTGAAAAACTATTAGTTAAATAAAAGTAATAATTTGCAAGTAGCTCAGGCCTTAACCCTAAATGGAAATGCGACCCAACGAATACAGGATGAACATCATAAACTGAACGGAAGGGTGTAGCGATCGCCGCGGACCGCACTTGCGATGGAAGTTCCGTGTAGACTTTTGCAGAATTTTCCAGCAGGCTTAAAAACTGTTGATAGCTTCCATGGTATTGTAGGGTGTATTGTCACAAAAATTGTTACGTTTATTATGATCTGGCAGCAATATAAATCAAATATGACAGAAAAATTGTATAACGTCAAAGTATGAAGTGTGAAAACTCGAACTTTCTTAACCAAGTTTGAATGTGAACGTTTTATTTTCTTTAAGATTTATACAGGGTGTTGAAAAAAAAGGTCTTAGGACTTTTTTGTTTGTATTGATGACATCTATAAGTGGGTAAAATATCCGACCTTTTTTTCAACACCCTGTATTTGAACTTTCCCATGAGGATTTTTTCGATTAATTGTAGTAGGCATAAATCTCTATAGTGAATTATGAATTCATAATTCACTACTTTCGGCCAATCACATAACCAGAAATCCATAATTTACTATTGTTTGGCCCAATCGATGAGGGTTTATTTCAATTCGCCCCCGATCACCCGCGATCTCCGCAGACTGAGACTGCAGAGTTAACAGTTGAATCGAGTGGTGTCGCCATTTTGTTTGTTTCTATTAATTATAAACTGAAATTGTCCTCAGTGCATCTAGTGATAATGGTTGTTGCATGGTGTACCTAGAATTTCGCCATTTGCATTTCCATATGAAAACAATGGGCATACTACGAGACATCTTAGAAATGCTTGAGGAAGATAGTGTAACATCTCCGTTCTTCTTTAACTTTAGAATTTAACTAAGCGAACATTCTACATCTCGCGGATCTTCCAAGATGAAAAACTTCTTTTTGTCCATGTCTAGAAATGGAGCCATAGAAGGTGTAGGTTATTGTTCCGTGAGTTAGTGTTGTGATGTAAACATTGTTGATGGTATAAAAACACAATATGCGGTGTAACTGTGTGCAAATAAACCACTTTTGTTTTAGTTGCGCATTTTTATTTCTTGCTCTGCGCACGTCTGACACTACTTTTTAAAATGATTTTCTTTTGTTTGGTTCCAGAAAGTGTATTTTATGACTTATAATGTTGTTTTAGCATGCAATTCACCTAAACCCTTCATCCAGTTGCCCGTACACAACCCCTCTATTAATGTGCTACACGGTTTTCCGCATGCAAGCCGAAATGTCTTCAAATCCGGCAACGCCGGGCCCAAGCCCGCTCTGATCTCGGCCTCCGGCCCGCGACTTTGGAGATGGAAGTTCGGATTAGCCGCTGAACACGCGTCCGGAGTCCTCGCTAGGTCAAAGCTGAGTTTCTACCGAGCGAAGTTACACAAGTGCTGCGTTTCAGGGCCTCGCCAACTCATCGCGCGCGCTCTCCGTCTGGCAGCCGCGCGCCGCCGCTCGCCGTCTCGCTCTCGTTCATAATGACAGCGGCGGTGCCGGCAACGCCGCGCCCGCGCTCGAAAACGCTAGTCCGTCGTTCAAGGCGTAGATGCGATTGCTTTCGCCGAGCGCTGGCGTGTTTTATTTTGATTCCCATCGTTTTATATATTGCAAATTTGAGGTTATCGCAATTTGGGTTCGCCTTGCGTCCGTCTCGCGCGGGGCTTCCCCGTGCAGGTGGGCTCGAGAGTCGCCCTTTCTACGAATAGGTCTTGGAGTCTGTTTATAACGACTATTTTTAGGCCCGTCTGCGTAATAATGAGTGGCATTTTTTGTTTCTTTTCGATTCGTGCGTGGTTTTAGACGGGCCGGGCCGTGTTTTTATTCCTGCAAGACCAAATTGTTCTGGTTTTAAGCATCTATTTTGGTACTTGAAAACATTTAGTATGATGCTCTTCCCAGTTTCGTACGCCTGAGGGATCTTTTAGTATTTAGTTGGCGGTGGTTATATTACTCCTGCTTGGGATGGGCGAGATGCAAGTTTATGAGAGATTGATTTAGTGTTACATGGATATATCAATCAATTCACACGTTTGATCAATGGACCAATCTTGATGAATAAATCGATGTGCTGATGATATATCAGTATATTTCCCATTTTATTCTCAGAAGAGGAATAGGAAAAGAAAATTTGCATTTTCTGCAATTTATTATTAAAAACATTTTGTCTATGTGTATTTATAAAAAAAATATGAACGTAGTAAAATTTAAAGGCCGCTACACTCCGTGGAGCTGTTTGGCCGGAGCTGTATAGAATATAGAAACATAAGTAATAGCTAGATCACTAATTCCCTGTTGTAGCCATTTAAAACTATATTCTGTTTTTACAATTTGCGGAATCTGGAAATGTGTAGAATGAATTACTATTGCAGAAATAAAACTGATCTGAAGGAGTAAAGCTTGCTATAGACTGACGATTTTTAAATTTCTGAAATTTCGCTTCTGGGTTATAGAATAACTAGAAATGATTAATTGTTTCATAAAATTTTAAATTCACCAATATGTACTTGAAAGTTTTAGATTTAAATTGAGGACTTGAGGTACAATTAGTACTTTGCTGTATAAGATTTTCTAGTAAATTTGGTAATGTCTGCCTTTTATCGAAAATTATTAGTTTGAAAACACTTTTATTTAGTATTTTCGGCCCAGATTTGAATTTTGGAAATTTTTAAACTTCAAGGACAGGAATATTACGTATACAAATATTATTATCTAAATGAGCGTTTTGGGAACTGCGGTGCTTGAACTAGTTGCAGGGGTACGCCGTTGAGCCTTTTTTACATTATTATTACTATTATAAACAAATTTCGGCGCAGACAGCAACTTTTGTTTTTTTGTGCCACAAAAGCCTTATGAATCCAGACAAGAATTTTTACAATAATGTTCACTGGTGGCTTGTGTACAAATCAGTCCTGATCTGATCAGCGCCATTAACACACATACAAGCCCTTCATGGTTTGTTCCGAGTCACGAACACACAATTACTGCAAAAACCCTACAAGCTACTAATGACATTGTCCGAACCGCTAGCACACATAATAATTATTATAAACATTTCTACAAGCCACTCATAATTTGGTCCGAGTCACTAATATATATCGTGTTTAAAAAAAAAACTCATTCGCAGCATGCCATGATCAAATTGAAGTTTGCCGTAACTTGATATATACCTATTGACGCAAATGAACTACCATAAGTCAGCGAGAACTAAATTACATCTTGATCTTGAACTATTTTCCTAAAAATATACAAAGCACTTAATAAAAACAATTGTTATTGACTGTTATGGTTAATACAATCGTTGTTGCTGTGTAAATGTCAGCTTATTTTCCGTTTTGCTTAATACAAGTAAACTTAATGCAGTGCAAACTTTTGCCTGTCACAGTGACAGATGTTTTCATAAACAAAATACAATTTGACATTCACCTACAAACTCAAGTCAAGACATTACTAGATTTGTTATCTTTCTTTCCAAGGCCTGCCCTAAATGAGTTTTTTTTAGAACACACGAATTGTTACAGAAACTCCTTCAAACCATTTATAATTTGGCCTGAAAAAGCAACCCCTTACAACGCACTAACACACATAATTATTACCAAAATGGATACAAGTCACTCATGTTTTGGTCCGAGTTCGTAACACACTTAAATATTACAAAATCCCCTTCAAGCCACTCATAATTTGGCCCTAGTCACTAACACAGATAACACATAAGCATTACAAAAAACTCCTTCAAGCCACTTATAATTCAGTGCGATAAAGTAACACAAGGTCCCGGGTGATGTAGCTTGAACAAGCGTCCACGTACAGTCAGTAGAGTTAAGCAACGCTCTTTCTGGTCAGAACTTGGATGGGAGTTTCACGACTGCTTCTCTCCGCGCCTCGTGGTACGGCTGTCACGGAAATAGTTGGCTGAGTACGAAATAAAATAAAATAAAAATTCAGCCCGATAAAGTAACACATAATTATTACAAAAATCGTTACAAACCAGTCATAATTTGGTCAGTCACTGGCACACATAATTATTATAAAAACTCTTTCAAGTCACTTATAATTTAGCATGAGAAAGTAACATATAATTATTACAAAAATCTCTAGAAACCACTCACGATTTGGTGCGAGTCACTATTACACAGAACTATTACAAATGCCCCTTCAAGCCACGTATAATTTGGTCGAAGTCATTAACACATAATTATTTCAAAAACCCCTACAAGATACTCCTAATTGTTCAAGTCACTAACACACGTAATGATTACAAAAACCCCTACGGGTCGCTCATGATTCGGTTGCAGCAACTGAGAAACTCGAGTTCCTAACACTCCTAAATATTACAAAACTCCTATCAAGCCACTTATAGTTTGGCCTGCGAAAGTAGCACACATAATTATTATAAAAACTTCTACAAGCCATAATTTGGTCCGATTCACTAACACACATAAATATTACGAAATGCTACAAGCCACTCATAATTTTGTCCGAGTCACTAGCACACATAATTATTACAAAAACTTCTACAAGCTGCTTATAATTTAGTCCGCGCAACTAACACATATAATTATTGAAAAAACCTTACAGGCACTAACACGTATAATGAGTACATAAACCCGTACGAGCCACGCATAAGTTGGCCCGAGAAAGTAAGACACATAATTATTACAAAAATTGCTACAAGCCACCCATGATTTGGTCCGAGTACCTAACACTTAAATATTACAAAAACCCCTTCAAGCCACTAACAATTTGGCCCGAGAAAGTAACCCATAATTATTACAAAAACCCCTACTAGTCACTCATGATTCGGTTGCAGCCACTGACAAACATAATTATTACAAAGGTCTACAAACCACTCATGATCTAGTCCGAGTCCCTAACACTCCTAAATATTACAAAACCCCTTTCAAGGCACTTATAATTTGGCCTGAGAAAGTAACACTTACCTAATTATTTAAAAAATCCATACAAGCTGTTAATTTGGTCCGCGCAACTAACACACATAATTATTGCAAAAAAAACCTACAGGCACTAACTCATATAATGATTACATAACGTCGTACGAGCCACGTATAATTTTGCCCGAGAAAGTAACGCACATAATTATTACAAAAATCGCTACAAGCCACTCATAATTTGGTCCGAGTCCCTAATATTCCGCAATATTACTAAAACCCCTTCAAGCCGGAGAAAGTAACAGATAATTACTATAAAAACCCCTACAAGCGATTCCTAATTTGGTCCGAGTCACTAACACACGTAATGATTACAAAAACCCCTACGATGTCGCTCAGGATTCGATTCCAGCCATTGACACACATAATTATTAGAAAAATCTATAAGCCACTCATGATTAAATCCGAGTCCCTAACACTCCTAAATATTAGAAAACCCCTTTCAAATCACTTAGAATTTTGCCTGGGAAAGTAACACACATAATTATTACAAAAACTTCAACAAGCCACTCAAGATTTGGTCCGAGTTACTAACACACACAAGTATTAAAAAAACATTTTCAAGCCATAATTTAGCCCAAGAAGGTAACACATAATTACAAAAATGATATAAGTCACTTATAATTTGGTCCGAGTCACTAGCACACATAATTATTACAAAAACCTGTACAAGCTACTTATAATTTGATACGCGCATATAATAATTATTGAAAAAACCATACAGGCACTACGAACACATATAATGATTACATAACCTCGTACCAGCCGCGTATAATTTGGCCCTAGAAAGTAGCCCACGTAATTATTACAAAAATCGCTACAAACCACTCATAATTTGGTCCGAGTCCCTAACGCTCCTAAATATTACAATAACTCCTTTAAGCCACTTACAATTTGTCCCGAAAAAATAACACATAATTATTACAAAAACCCCTACAAGCTACTCATGTCCTAGTCACCAACACACATAAGTATTACAAAAAACTCATTCAAGCCCCTTATAATTTAGCTCGAGAAAGTAACACGCAGCATTATTACAAAAATCGTTACAAGCCACTCATAATTTGGTCCGAGTCATTAGCACACATAATATAATTGTTATAAAAACCTTTGCAAGCTGCTTATAATTTGGTCCGCCCAACTAACACACATAATTATTGCAAGAACCCCTAGAGGCACTAACACATAATTATTACATAATATTATAATTTGATTCGAGAAAGTAACTCACATAATTATTGAAAAAATCCCTACGAGTCACTTATAATTTGGCATAAGAAAGTAACACATATAAACCCCTACAAGCCGCTAACACACCTAATGATTACATAAACCCCTACGACCCTCTATAATTTGACCCGAGAAAGTATCACAAATAATTATTGCAAAAGCCCCTACAAGCTACTAACACATAAATATTGTTACAATAATACCTACAAGCCATCAATAATTTGGTCCAAACCACTAACACACATAATTATTGCAAAAACCCCTACAAGGCACTAACACACATAGTGATTAAAAAACCTCGAGACTTTTAAAATTTGGCCCGAGACCGTAAGACACATTCTTACTACAAAAAACCCCATGCAAGCCACCTATAATTTGGTCCGAACCACTAACACACATAATTATTGCAAAAACCCCTACAAGGCACTAACACATAGTGATTAAAAAACCTCGAGACTTTTATAATTTGGCCCGAGACAGTAACACACATACTTATTACAAAAACCCCCATACAAGCCACCTATAATTTGGTCCGAGCCACTAACACACATAATTATTGCAAAAACCCCTACAAGGCACTAACACACATAGTGATTAAAAAACCTCGAGACTTTTATAATTTGGACCGAGACAGTAACACACATACTTATTACAAAAACCCCCATACAAGCCACCTATAATTTGATCCGAGCCACTAACACACATAATTATTGCAAAAACCCTTTACAAGGCACTAACACACATAGTGATTAAAAAACCTTGAGACTTTTATGATTTGGTTCACCCCACTAACACAATAATTATTACAAAACGCCTTACAAGCCGTTCATGGCCCTTATAATCCACTTATAAGTAGGTCCGAGCAAATCTTTTTAGCTCACGGTTTTAGAAATATTTTCACCCCCTGAATCATTGCCGAACCTTTATATTCGGTACGCCGATATACAGGGTGTTAAAAGATTTTGCCGGATATTTTATCCAATTATAGATCTCATCAATACAAACAAAGAAGTTCTATAAAGATGGGTCCGGAAAGCTTCGGTTCTGAGATGCAGGGTGTTAGTTTGAAAAAAAAATCCGATTTTATTGTTATCTAAATGCGCTTTGGGAGATTTAAATGAAAATTATATAGTTTATAACTTCATGAGGTATGTTTTGGACCTATTACAGTTGATCCAGTAATTTCAGGGGTTGTGTAAGGTTTTCTTATTTAACCATTTCTCGGTGTGCTGTAGTGTTTTGAGATTAATAAAAACGCACATCGAAAAACTATATACGTATTTGGTTTAAACCAAGTAGATGCCATTTATTTCAAATTTTAACTTGTGAATTACCGGCATTGGAAGTTACATCTTTTAGTTTAGTGTTTTTTATTACCTACAAATAAAGCAACAAATATTACAAAACACCTTATAGCGCTAATCACTAGTACAATATGTTAGGAGCTGTGTGAGTAAGTACCTAGCAGTTTAAAATTTATAGATGTGTAACTGATACTGTTCGTATCAAACAGCACCATCCATATTCATTCAAGAATTTGATCTCGAGTGGCTTAATATTAAACTCGAGTTGAATACGAACATCCAGTAACGCACACTTAAACATTTTTTGTGGCTGAGATTATGCAGACAGGAAATTTGTCAAGTTTTTGGTAGTCGCAATCATAATAGAAGTTTGGATTGTACCAAGTGCTGTTGTTAGTTGACGCTATGATGATTTTTTTTTGTATAGAAATATATTTCACCTCCACATCGTTGCCGGACCCTGTATAAATTACTTCTCGATTGTTCGATGTATGTATTCAAAACTTAAAATAACATATTTAGCGTTTTATTTACAGGGTGATTCATAAGTATGGCCATTAAATTAAATGGGTGTATAGTGACCTCACTAAAAGTACATTGCACTAAAAATTAATTGTTTACGAAAACAAATTGCATCAGAGTCTCTTATAGACTTTTGGAACCACTGGCTAAATCAAATGATAGTACATTAACCTAATGTACCAACCGTGATGGAAATACTCAAACAACTGCTTTTTTCTCTGCATTTTATCCAAATTCGGTCTTATTACAACCATCACATCAGTTTAAGCTAAGCAATTAAATGTTTTATTTTTTGTGGGATTATTATTAATTTTTGACGTATAGTTTATTATGCAAATTTTTTCTGTTTGATGTCCTCCAACTACATACTTGTGAATCACCCTGCATAGATTTAATAGATGATATATCGATATTTTTTCTAATATTGCCCCTAGATTAAAACAGTATTCGATGGTAGCAAACAAGTATCTGTTATTTGGAAGTTGAAGAAACTATGTCTTGTCTGTAGCTGTGACAAATATCCGCTTCAAAGGCTGTACGTACGCATCATTTTATCCACAATGCTCCACAACTAGCAGCATATTTTCCTAGTTAAGCCACGCTTTTTCCATATTCATCTCCTTTCGGATATGGTGCTTTTATTCAGCTTCCGAACAAGCACCATCTGGTTCGGCTCGTTTCCTTCCTATTTTCTCCCGTGTTAATTGCATAGTTATTCGGTTTTCCGCCAACGCATGGGCTTGCAGCTGGAAACATTAATTTCCGCTCCAGCGAATCCTTGCCACAATTATTGTTTCCTCGTCTGATCCGCAATAAATCATGTCGCAGTTCCGATGGTCATTGACTGCCGACCCGTCACGTTGAGGCGACGCCGTCGAATTTTCCGTGGCGTTGGGGGGGAAAAGCCTTTACTGAGATGCACGTGGCTCTAACGTTGCTCCAGAATTTAGGCCCTGCTTGGGTTGAAGGTTAATAATTAGTACTTAAAATGGGTTAAGAGCGAAATTACACTGATCTGTTTCATGTGTTTTTTAGTTCTACATTTTTGTAGTTGGAGTACTCATTTTAACATTAAAGAATTTTCTTTCACGAGGGGTACTGTTCTTTCAGGTATACTCGATACCTACGTACGAGTTGGTTGTTTTTAATTAATGTAATACTTCAAACGGCGCAATTATTTTATTGTTAGTTAGTTAGCGGGGGGAGAGCAGCCAAGAACGTAGGCCTCAAGCGGCCCCGGCGGCGATAGCTCGAGTGGCGAGTTTCTGATTACAACTTTCGCACGTAGGGGTGACTGATGAAGGAACTGCGCTCGCAGAGCATATTCGGAAACTGCCAATACCGTGTTAAGACACGGTTACTTAAACAACTGCTTATTTTATGATATGATTTGTTATATTCACAATTTACTGGTAAATTATCGTACATTTTGAAATATACGCCAATCACGCATGCATCTATGTATCTCAAACAGTGGAGATTTTTTCGGCCTACTTATACAATTAAAAGGAAAATGAAAGAGATGTTATATTCAGTTCATCATCGTTTATTAGTTTGGTACCTATTGCCACTGATGCTAACTTTTACTAGTCCATATGAGAAATATTTAAACTTCGGGATGTCGGAATTTGCCTTTGTCTGTGAGGGGGTGGAAAATGACTTTACGTTCGGTTGGCTCTACCATCAAAGCCACGAGCCGCCACTGGTGTTTTTTTTGGGTATTTAATGATTTAAATTAAAAAATACTAAATAATATAAAGCTAAGGTATTATTACCTACAAATTGTTTATCTCAGAGATTATGCAACATACGGAAATTATGTTGTAACGCCCATTTTTTTCCAATTTCATTCCTCCATATTTCATTTATCTCATTAAAAATAGATCTGCTTTTTTAAATTACTCTTCAGTATACGACGATGTTGATCAGATATTTTAGTTTTACGTCCACTGTTTTTTATAGTTGTTAGTAATTTTTCCATTTTTCCTATAAAATCTCCACATTGTTTTCACCCTAGATCAACGTTTTTGGCGATTTAACTTTGTGATTTCTACCTATACGTAACAAATGATTTCCTATTTAGAGTACATATCAAATTTAACAATAAATTTTGGTGGAAAATGCAGATTGTGCTTCAACATGTCAGCAACACGCCGTGTTAGTCAATTTTTTGTTATTTTAAAAGCATGGTCCACATTTTTTTAAGTTTAAAAACATATTTACTGATGCATTAAAAATGTAGTAAATGGTCCTTTGGTGTAGCAGAAAATCTCAAGTTTCTGTATTAATAAACAGACAATTTTCAATGTAGACAACGAACGAACTAACTTCGCATCCACTGACTGGATACACGCTGCTTTTGTTTCTCTATTTCTTCATTTTCGCCCACATTTCCTCCCAGCCCTCTTTTACCACAAGCAGGCATCTTTTTATATTAATAAATAAGCAGGAAGTTTTATACAGGGTGAACTAAATTAAGAGGACACCATAGCTAACTCCGTTAGTATTGGAGCTACAAAGTCGTTTGAATTAGAAAACTAGTAGATTTTTTTCCACCAATTACAATGCAGAAACCAGAAAAACAATCGAAGATCCAGTTCTCGAGTTATTTCCATAGATGTTTTTTTATGTTTTACACCAATCGACGTAAAAGCAATTCATCCCCAAAAATACTCCTATATTTTTTATGAAATTGAAAATAACCTAGTTATTTAAAATCAACTGTTTTTAATTCTTTAAAATCGAGTAGGCCTGGAACAGAACAAAAAATTATAATTATGTAGCTAAGCGGTTAAAACAGTTATTTTCAAATAACCCCGTTATTTTCAATTTTATCAAAAAAAGTTATAGAAGCATTTTTGTTTCATTATTTTTTTTTAATAACGCGAGGACATGGCATTCGATTTTTTTTAAGGTCATCGTAATAAACGAAAAAATCTACTAGTTGGCTGATTTGATCAACGTTGCAGCTGCAATACTAACGGAGTTGGCAATGGTGCCCTATTAATTTTGTTTACCCTCTATAGATGAAGTAACTTTCCGACCGCTGACTAGATACACGCTGCTGTTCATCTTCCATTTTCTTCCTTTGTCCCTATGCTTCTGTCTCTCTTTCTGTTTCTACCATTAGTACTCAACATTTTCCATTAATAGATAAACGGAGACAATTTGTAATTTAGCCAACGAACTAACGTCACCTGCATTTTATAGAAACGCGCTGCTGTTTATCTTTTCTTTCCTCATTTGTTCTACTCTACTGCTCATTTACCTCCTTGGTTTTATCCGAATTTTCCCTTCTCGTGCGCTTCTACCACAAGCACGCAACTTTTTATATTATTGATAGATAAACACAATTTGCAATTTAGACAACGAACTAACTTCACCTCCGCTTTCTAGAAACGCGCTGCTGTTTATCTTTTCTTTCCTCATTTGTTCTACTCTTCTGCTCATCTACTTCCTTGGTTTGATCTTACTTTCATTTCTTGTGGTTTTCTACCACAAGCCTACGACTTTTTATATTATTAATTGGTAAGCACAATTTACAATTTAGACAATGAACTAACTTCACCTTAGCTTTCTAGAAACGCGGTGCTGTTTATCTTTTCTTTCCTCATTTGTTCTACTCTTCTGCTCATCTACTTTCTTGGTTTTATCTTACTTTCTTTTCTCGTTGTTTTCTACCACAAGCATGCGACTTTTTATATTATTAATAGGTAACCACAATTTACAATTTAGACAACGAAGTAACTTCACCTCCGCTTTCTAGAAACGCGCTGGTGTTTATCTTTTCTTTCCTCATTTGTTCTACTCTTCTGTTCATCTACCCCCTTGGTTTTATCCTACTTTCCCTGCTCGTTATTTTCTACCACAAGCCTGCGACTTTTTATATTATTAATTGGTAAGCACAATTTACAATTTAGACAATGAACTAACTTCACCTTAGCTTTCTAGAAACGCAGTGCTGTTTATCTTTTCTTTCCTCATTTGTTCTACTCTTCTGCTCATCTACTTTCTTGGTTTTATCTTACTTTCTTTTCTCGTTGTTTTCTACCACAAGCATGCGACTTTTTATATTATTAATTGGTAAGCACAATTTACAATTTAGACAACGAAGTAACTTCACCTCCCCTTTCTAGAAACTCGCTGGTGTTTATCTTTTCTTTCCTCATTTGTTCTTCTCTTCTGTTCATCTACCCCCTTGGTTTTATCCTACTTTTCCTGCTCGTTGTTTTCTACCACAAGCCTGCGACTTTTTATATTATTAATTGGTAAGCATAATTTACAATTTAGACAACGAACTAACTTCACCTTAGCTTTCTAGAAACGCGGTGCTGTTTATCTTTTCTTTCCTCATTTGTTCTACTCTTCTGCTCATCTACTTTCTTGGTTTTATCTTACTTTCTTTTCTCGTTGTTTTCTACCACAAGCATGCGACTTTTTATATTATTAATTGGTAAGCACAATTTACAATTTAGACAACGAAGTAACTTCACCTCCGCTTTATAGAAACGCGCTACTGTTTATCTTTTCTTTCCTCATTTGTTCTACTCTTCTGTTCATCTACTTCCTTGGTTTGATCTTACTTTCATTTCTCGTGGTTTTCTACCACAAGCATTTGACTTTTTATATTATTAATTGGTAAGCACAATTTACAATTTAGACAACGAAGTAACTTCACCTCCGCTTTCTAGAAACGCGCTGCTGTTTATCTTTTCTTTCCTCATTTGTTCTACTCTTCTGCTCATTTACTTCCTTGGTTTGATCTTACTTTCATTTCTCGTTGTTTTCTACCACAAGCCTGCGACTTTTTATATTATTAATTGGTAAGCACAATTTACAATTTAGACAATGAACTAACTTCACCTTAGCTTTCTAGAAACGCGGTGCTGTTTATCTTTTCTTTCCTCATTTGTCCTACTCTTCTGCTCATCTACTTTCTTGGTTTTATCTTACTTTCTTTTCTCGTTGTTTTCTACCACAAGCATGCGACTTTTTATATTATTAATTGGTAAGCACAATTTACAATTTAGACAACGAAGTAACTTCAGTTCCGCTTTCTAGAAACTCGCTGGTGTTTATCTTTTCTTTCCTCATTTGTTCTACTCTTCTGTTCATCTACCCCCTTGGTTTTAATCCTACTTTCCCTGCTCGTTGTTTTCTACCACAAGCCTGCGACTTTTTATATTATTAATTGGTAAGCACAATTTACAATTTAGACAATGAACTAACTTCACCTTAGCTTTCTAGAAACGCGGTGCTGTTTATCTTTTCTTTCCTCATTTTTTCTACTCTTATGCTCGTCTACCTCGTTGGTTTTATCTTACTTTCCCTTCTCGTTGTTTTCTACCACAAGCATGCGACTTTTTATATTATTAATTGGTAAGCACAATTTACAATTTAGACAATGAACTAACTTCACCTCCGCTTTCTAGAAACGCGCTGCTGTTTATATTTTCTTTCCTCATTTGTTCTACTCTTCTGCTCATCTACCTCGTTGGTTTTATCTTACTTTCCCTTCTCGTTGTTTTCTACCATAAGCATGCGACTTTTTATATTATTAATTGGTAAGCACAATTTACAATTTAGACAATGAACTAACTTCACCTCCGCTTTCTAGAAACGCGCTGCTGTTTATCTTTTCTTTCCTCATTTGTTCTACTCTTCTGCTCATCTACCTCGTTGGTTTTATCTTACTTTCCTTTCTCGTTGTTTTCTACCACAAGCATGCGACTTTTTATATTATTAATTGGTAAGCACAATTTACAATGTAGACAATGAACTAATTTCACCTCCGCTTTCTAGAAACGCGCTGCTGTCTATATTTTATTTCCTCATTTGTTCTACTCTTCTGCTCATCTACCTCCTTGATTTTATCTTACTTTCCCTTCTCGTTGTTTTCTACCACAAGCATGCGACTTTTTATATTATTAATTGGTAAGCACCATTTACAATTTAGACAATGAATTAACTTCACCTCCGCTTTACGCGCTGCTGTTTATCTTTTCTTTCCCCATTTGTTCTACTCTTCTGCTCATCTACCTCCTTGGTTTTATCTTACTTTCTTTTATCGTTGTTTTCTACCACAAGCATGCGACTTTTTATATTATTAATTGGTAAGCACAATTTACAATTTAGACAACGAACTAACTTCACCTCCGCTTTCTAGAAACGCGCTGATGTTTTATCTTTTCTTTCCTCATTTGTTCTACTCTTCTGCTCAACTACCTCCTTGGTTTTATCCTACTTTTCCTTCTCGTTGTTTTCTACCACAAGCATGCGACTTTTTATATTATTAATTGGTAAGCACAATTTACAATTTAGACAATGAACTAACTTCACCTGCGCTTTCTAGAAACGCGCTGCTGTTTATCTTTTCTTTCCTCAATTCTTCTACTCTTCTGCCCATCTACCGCCTTGGTTTTATCTTACTTTCCCTTCTCGTTGTTTTCTACCTCAAGCATGCGACTTTTTATATTATTAATTGGTAAGCACAATTTACAATTTAGACAACGAACTAACTTCACCTCCGCTTTCTAGAAACGCGCTGATGTTTTATCTTTTCTTTCCTCATTTGTTCTACTCTTCTGCTCAACTACCTCCTTGGTTTTATCCTACTTTTCCTTCTCGTTGTTTTCTACCACAAGCATGCGACTTTTTATATTATTAATTGGTAAGCACAATTTACAATTTAGACAATGAACTAACTTCACCTGCGCTTTCTAGAAACGCGCTGCTGTTTATCTTTTCTTTCCTCATTTCTTCTACTCTTCTGCCCATCTACCGCCTTGGTTTTATCTTACTTTCCCTTCTCGTTGTTTTCTACCTCAAGCATGCGACTTTTTATATTATTAATTGGTAAGCACAATTTACAATTTAGACAACGAACTAACTTCACCTCGGCTTTCTAGAAACGCGCTGATGTTTTATCTTTTCTTTCCTCATTTGTTCTACTCTTCTGCTCAACTACCTCCTTGGTTTTATCCTACTTTTCCTTCTCGTTGTTTTCTACCACAAGCATGCGACTTTTTATATTATTAATTGGTAAGCACAATTTACAATTTAGACAATGAACTAACTTCACCTGCGCTTTCTAGAAACGCGCTGCTGGTTATCTTTTCTTTCCTCATTTCTTCTACTCTTCTGCCCATCTACCGCCTTGGTTTTATCTTACTTTCCCTTCTCGTTGTTTTCTACCTCAAGCATGCGACTTTTTATATTATTTGGTAAGCACAATTTACAATGTAGACAATGAACTAATTTCTCCTCCCCTTTTTAGAAACGCGCTGCTGTTTATCTTTTCTTTCCCCATTTGTGCTACTCTTCTGCCCATCTACCTCCTTAGTTTTATCCTACTTTCCCTTCTCGTTGTTTTCTACCACAAACATGCGACTTTTTATATTATTAATTTGTAAACAATTTACAATTTAGACAATGAACTAATTTCTCCTCCCCTTTTTAGAAACGCGCTGCTGTTTATCTTTTCTTTCCCCATTTGTTCTACTCTTCTGCCCATCTACCTCTTTGGTTTTATCCTACTTCCCTTCTCGTTGTTTTCCACCACATGCATGCGACTTTTTATATTTTTAATTGGTAAGCACAATTTACAATTAAGACAATGAAGACATCGAACTAACTTCCGTTTTGCTTACTAGGAATACTGCTGCTCGTCTTTCTATTCTTTCTGTTTTTCTACTCTTCTGTTCGTATATATAATCGGTTTTTTCCCAATTTTCTTTCCCTTCTACCACAAGCACGCAACTTTTTGTATTAATAGATAAACATACAGTTTGGAATTTAGACAGTGAACTAACTTCATTTCCGTTTACTAGAAACACGTTGCTGTTTATTTTTCCTTTCAGCGTTTTGTATCCATTCTTCGTTTGCTATAATGCCTTAGTTTTTCCTATGATTCATTCCCTCATTTACCACAAGCACACAACTTTTTGTATTAATAGAGATTCTTTTCAATTTAGACAACGAACTAACTTTGCTTCTGCTTACTAGAACGACGCCGCTATTTATCGTTACTTTGTTTTTTTTTGTCTGTGTTCTTCTGTTTCTATACCTTTGTTTCTTTCTGCTTTTCTTTCTCCTTCTCTTCTACCACAAGCACTCAACTTTTAATTTAATAGAAACAGATATAATTTTCAATTTGGACAACGAAATAATTTCGCTTCCACATACTAGAAACATGCTGCTGATCATTTTGATTTCGTAATTTTCTGTATGGTTGTGTTCCTCTACTTTCTTGGCATTCTGCAACATTTCTTCCTTGACATCTCCTACCACAAGCGTAACTCTTTGTATTTACATAAACAGGCAATTTTGAATTTAGACAACAAACTAATTTCATTTCCGCTTTGCTGTTCATATTTTCTTTCTTTCTCTTATGTCTCCGCGCTTCTGTTCTCTCATCTCATTGGTTTTCTCTTAGTTTTCCATCTCTTTTTTGCAAATGTATGCAACTTTTTATATTTACACAAACCGGCAGTTTTCAATTTCGACAACGAACTAATATTAGTTAGGTGCGTGATGGTTTTGCGGGCGACGTTTTTTTTCAAATTATTAGTTTTTGTTTTTGTGCATATTTTAGGTGTCTTAACATGTGGGTTTGTGTCCACACGTTTTAATTTTATTATAGATGGCAGGTTTATTTTTAACCTAAATGTTATAAATAGGCCTTCCGCCTCTTAACGCCGACTTGACACATGCGTAGATCCAGCACACAAGCAAAAGCACAAAATTCCATAACGGCGGGACAGATAGCCAAGAGTAATATAGTATGATCAAAAATTAATCTCATCTAGTATGGCTGTGGAAGTGCAAACCAATGCATTTAAAATTGGCTTACATACTTATATTTAATTCAAACTGTCAAATTTTATTGTTAAATATTCTTTTTATCAATCTTATTAAATATTATATTGAAATAAACGAATTTTCACCCAGTTTTAAAGGCAGCAATTTGTACTTTCATAGCCATACTAGATGAGATTAGTTTTTGATCATACTTTAGTTTCGATCTCCTCATGACAGAAACTAGAAATTCTTTTGTGTTTTGGACAAGAAATTCAATTGTATATCAACTTCATTGTTTTTAGTGATTGCATAAAAAATCAAGGTTGTTAATTGTTTACAAACAAAAGAATGTCGAAGTGTTTGTGTTTCACTAGTTTATAATAAACATAGTGATTCTCCATTCCATATCGATCGATCAAACAATGCCATTGTGCTCGGCTTTGTTTTATTCGATATTGGTAAATTGTTGTGATTTTCATATACAGGGAGATCAAAAATAAACGATCACGGGAGCCATTGCCTAATCAAACTTGCCTAATCAGCAGCATGCACTTTCGACATTGTTTAACTTATTATTATTATTTAAATGTTGCCTATTAATTTAATGTATACATCTGGTTTGAATTACACATTTTTGCATATTCCTGTAGCTGATGATTCAACTGTTAGTCGCATGAACTAATAATTCAGTTAATTGTAGTTCAAATGTACTTAATTTTATAAAATGCAGTGTAGACAGATTTTTTCATGGACTCCCGCGATCAAGTTTATTTTTGATCTTCCTGTATGTTCCAATCTTTTATTTTTGACATAACGTTGGTTTGTGTATGTCGTAGGCATAAAGCAAACTGAATGTCAGTCATATAACAAAATTCGGCAAAAATGGTTGTGTATCGTCCTAGTTTGTTTAGGTTACTTGCAGCCTTTGTTCTTTTTTTTCACTTCAACGGTCGGCGTAGTGTCCACGGTTGATGTTGTGTCCTGTTGGCGTTGTATCCTATGCACTAAGCACTTGACATATGCGTATGAATGATAATAATAATAATAATAATATATTCGCTTATATATGTACTCCCAAAAAAGGAGTAATCAAACGATTATCAAGATATGGGTCAGTGCATACACATTTAAAATGTCGTAAGAGGCTACTCAATTTATTGAAAACATTTGAACGACAGCAGTTTTCTTAAATTTTCCCCAACGCTAGTTCCAGTCGCCTCTGGAAACCTTCAACCAAAACAAAAACGCAGCGGCTGAGCACATCGCTGCGCTGCGTGCTGCAAAGCAGTCGGATAGCCCGCTAGAAAGCAGAACGTGAGGCATACACAAAACACGAGTGGGCGATTTCAGCGATTTGATGCGGACAAGGACGCTGGTGAATAACACCGCCACGTTGCCGCTGCGCGGTCTAACAATAGCAATAGACAAGTGCGGCGGCTTGGCAACGCCGCGCCGTCTCGCTCGCTGTATGGGGCTGCATGCGAGGTCAAATTTTAAGCAATAACGGGATAAGCTGACCTAGTGGTAGCATCCCGGCAGAAAGAGCTGACTCGCTGCTCCAGAACCAAACCGAAGGGATGTTGTAGATGGACATCGCAGGCGTTCGTACTTTAGCCGGTGGCTGATTCCCCCACGGTCGGAAAAGGTCAGGCGATATTCCTCCACGGGTCAGGGAGTGCAGATAAACGCACAGCCAGCCTATTATCTTTTTCTCTATGAAGTGTGACTGGCAAACATGCGAAATAAGTACCTATAAATAATCGATTGTAATTTATTAAAGTGCGCGACGTCGCTTGTGTAACAACATGCTAATGCAGGGCAATTGACTTCTAATTGCAGGACCAGGATTATGTTTTAATTTATCCCGGTCCGAATTTATCGTTTGGAAAAACGGTTTTACGTTGCTACATAATTATCGCTAAAGACGGCACGAGTACGCTGCTCTACGATAAAATTTTTATTGAAAAAAGCATTTTTCACGGGAATTAGAAGCGTTGGAGGACAAGGGAGTTCGATTTTGAAATTTCAAGAATGCGGTTTCATTAATATCACATCTGTCTGTTTTTACTTCCTTTAACAATAAATGAAGTAATATTGGATGCACCCCAAAAATTCCAAATTGAGTTTTCAACAGATCTCCACGTTTTAGAGTCCCCTGAACCCAAAAAACGGTTTTTTTCATTGGTCTGTCTGTGTGTTTGTCTGTCTGTGAACAGACTATCTCAAAAATGAAGAGGTATGACGTTGAAACTTCAATTACAGATTGCGGCAGGCTACTAGGACCAAGCAAAAGCAAGCGGATCTTACATGTCGCCGTAATTGTATTTAAAAAAATTTAAAAATCGAATATATACCTTGTATTTATAATAATGATCCTAACGACCTACCGCTATCGTACTTTGATTGATCGTTTGTTAAACACCACGACGGCCAGATGCATATTCTCCTTGCTTTTTGCAATGGTCCTAGTAGTCTGCCGCAATGTGTATAAGTTTTGTGTACTATATAGATGCGACAGCAAGCTTTTGAAGAAAATCGCATAACCGGAAGTATGGTGGTTACTCGTGATTTTTCAGTTTTTTTCGGTTTTTTCAAACTTTACATTTTTATTATATTTTTAATGGGTATTGATGTGAGATAGGTGATTTTCCAGTTGAATACTTTTAAAATCTTTTTTTTTAATATTTTTTTTATTAACTCCTATTTGAAATAGAACACCCGGTAGGTTATTACATTTTTGAATTCAGCTTGAAATTTTAGAGAAAATTTGTCTCTTGAACTAACGCTCTATATTGTACCGTTTTTGTAGAATTTGTAATTTTTGATAATTTTTGACAAATGCTTAAAAATTAAAAATCAAATTTTTGGCTAATTATAAGATCACTGTAAAAGGAAGTTGTGTGAGTATTACACCAGATTTTTAGACTTCCGTACGTAGAATTGAACCAACATTTTATTTTTTGCTTGCAATTAAGAGTCCCATTATTTACAGGGTGTTGAAAAATACGTTCGGATATTTTACCCATTTATAGATCTCATCAATACAAACAAAAATGGCCTAATAAACATGGGTCCAGAAACGCTTCGTTTCCGAGATACAGGGTGTTATGTTTTTTTTAAATCTTGTTTTTTTACGTTATCTAAAAACGCTTTGAGCGATTTTAATGAAATTTTTACAGTTTGTTTATAATTTTGTGAGGTATGTTTTGGACCTATCACAGTAGATGTAGTAATTCCAGGGGCGTGTCCACTGGGCACATCGATTAGGGTTTTGCACAAAAGAATAACGCCCACGAGATATTTTGCGTTTTTTATATAGTTTTTTAATAAAGCAACTAAAAACGCAACTTTTTTTGTCTCCTGAGGTTTTTTCAGATCTTGCTTCGTTTTCAAGAAAAAAATAAAGCCCATATTTTTGCACGTCTCTGAACTAAAATGCTTCAATATATCAAAACCCTTTTAGTCGATTTTAGTGAAACTTTGAAGGTACTGGTGTATTAATGATCATGTTTTGGCACACTTAGATTTAAATTATTTATTCCAGGGGCAACCGGGATTTTTTTTTAAACTTTAACACTATCTCAGAAACGAAGCATTTCCGGACCCATGTTTATTAGGACTTTTTTGTTTGTATTGATAAGATCTATAAGTGGGTAAAATATCCGAACATATTTTTGAAACACCCTGTATAGCTGAGACGAATCTAACACTTTTTAGTTGTTTTGGTGAAGGTTCTTTGCTGTCGGTCTCAGAATGACCCAAAAAACTGCTGTATTTTCTATGTGACAATATTCACAACTCAATGAAATCGTCAACAATGTACACAGAAACTGCACCTCCCGCCATCTGTAGTCGCGAGCCAGATCATCCCTTAATTTAAATTGAAAATGGTTCTTTCAGCAATGTATTAACAGGTTTTTGTTGGATTCAGTCACTGACATGAAGTGCTAGCCACAGTCTTATCTGTTTCTGCACTTAGTTTTTTCGTCTTTGGCGGAACTAGACCATTATGGGAAAATAATTCGTAACATTAACACAACATATCAGCAGTTATGAAGCTCCAAAAAGGCAATTCCCGATTTTCGGGCAGCATATTGGCCGTTGCCATGGCATTCCCATTCATTTTATTTATAGCTACTGCTCTGATTAATTTCCAGGCACAGACGCTTCGATTTTAATAATTAAGTTTGATATTTGCATGTGAAGGTAATAGGATAATAGTGCGCATATTTGAATATTTAAACTAATGCTACTGGCTCGTTCTAGTTTTCAATTAAGTAATCGAGAAATGTGCAAACTTGATAGACAAGATTGTATGCTTAGAACAAATCCACTCACAATATCAAAATTAAACACATGCACGTCGTTTCGTGATATACATAGAAACAGGTGATAGGCTTTTACCAGTGCATAAATGCTGTTGTAGCCTACCGGGTGCGAGGTTGGTCCTATAGGTATTGTTGGAGGGGTGAGCAGCAATTACAGTTTTACTTCGCTAATAGGGTAGCGTGCGCAGAGTTCACGCACTTTTGTTCGCATTTACACCAACTTAACCCACTTACGTGGGCCACGTTGCCTTTAACTGGAGGGCGCTACATTGTCAAATGAATATTGTAATCTAAAGAGCAACTAGAAACAGAACAAAAAGAATGCGAGGTGTTAAGAATACTGAGTGCGTATAAAAAAAATGTTAAAATAAATGAAAAATATTAGTACAGATGAGGAGCTCTAAATGACAACAGGTGTAATTTGAAACTGACGGGAGCCAGCAGATGACGTTAAAGGCCAATAATTCAGCAGCAGCAAAACCGGATTGCTGCCGATGCAAATTAGACGTCGAGCAACCAAATCAGTTGAACAGCTGAATATTAGCATTTGAAACCGGCATGTAACATTGAAAAGAACGCATTTGGAAACGACAGGTCTCCAGGATTAAAAAATACAATTCACTCGAGCAATTACAATGAACTAACGATGTGAGTAACCAGAACTATGACCGGTCAAAATGAAATACAGCTGGAGCTACGATAATCAGATTGATCAAAAGCCAAAATTCAAAAGATGAGAACACCATTATCTGAATTTCATCATCAGAGAAGACTCGAGTTGCTGGAAAAGCAACGTTGGTGTAATGGAAATGATATTTTGCAACCGGTATGGCTGCTATATGGCTGTATAAAACATCAAAGGACTTAATCATTGACATTATTCATTGTAGAATGTAGTACAATATGTTATATAAAATGAGAAACGGTGGGTTTCTGGAAAACAGGTAACTTGAAATTTATAAATTGCAAGTTTCTATATGGCATGCTTAGGATTATAACGGTTTAGTGTAAACACGGCTGCGTGGTGCAATAGAAATGCATTAATAGTGTTTAGTTGCATTTCGATCATTCCCGAGTTATCTTCCAAGCCAATCTAGGCACTATTTCAAGCAGACCTGCTATTCCTTAGAAGGAAATTTAGGAATATGCTGTTATTAAGTTGTAACAACCCTTGTAGCCATGAAGTAATCGGGCTCTATAACAATCCCGATTTAGTTGACAAACAGTTTTATCGCTAGTTCTTATCTGATTTGTAGGAGGCCCGTGGGCCGCATCGATCCATCTTATGTTTTGATAACCTCGAGATTTTTTAAAAAGTAGTAAGCTTGATTACTTGATTACATGATCTACCCACAACAGAAACGTGGAACAATGCGTTTTTACATTATTCGAGGCATTTTACCCATCGCCACCGCTATGTGGCGGCCGAGCGCACCTTTTTTGTGGAATTCATACATCAACTATGTCTGGGGTATGCGTTATTATGGTCGTGGCATCTTATCTAACAAAGTTTTACCAAGATTTATATACTCGATAAGGGCACATTTGTTTTGGGAACTTACTGTCCGACTGTGGTTGGAGAACGAAACACTTTTTTCGTTAGAGGTATTAATACTTCTCATTGAAATTGTTCTTGGAATATGATTGAAGAACTAAATACTACCTTTGTTAAACAGCTTGATGAGTTTCATTGAAATTGTTCGTTCACCTTCCTGCAAGATTATCGTTGGAGAACGGAACAGGTTTTTCGGTAACGGATTGATAGGTTTTGAAATTGTTTTTAGAACTCCTTGTCAAACTATGACTGGAGAACGAAACACTACCTTAGTTAAACGGATGATAGTTACCATGAACTGGTTCTTGGAACTTCCTGCGAGATTATGGTTGGTGAACAAAACACTTTTTTCTTTAAACGGAGTGGTAGTTCTCATTGATATTGTTCTTGAAATATGACTGGTCAACAAAATACTAGCTTCGTTAAACGGTTTGATGAGTCTCATTGAAATTGTTCTTGAAGCTTCCTGCGAGATTATCGTTGGAGAACGGAATAGTTTTTTCGTTAACGGATTGATAGGTGTGGAAATGGTTTTTAGAACTCCCTGTCAAACTATGATTGGTAAACGAAACACTAGCTTCGTTGCTTGATGAGTTTCGTTGAAATTGTTCGTGTATCTTCCTGCTAGGTTATCGTTGGAGAACGAAATAATTGTCTCGTTAAACGGATTGATAGGGAGAGCGAAGCACTTTTTTTAGTTAAACAAATTGATAGTTCTCATAGAAATTGTTCTTGGAACTATGGTTTGAGAACGAAACACTACCTTAGTGATACGGATTGATAGTTTCCATGAACTGGTTCTTGTAACTTCCTGCGTGACTATGGTTGGTGAATCAGACACTACTTTCGTTAAACAGCTTGATGAGTTTCGTTGAAATTATTCTTGTACCTTCCTGCTAGATTGTCGTTGGAGAACGAAACACTTTTTTCGTTAAGCGGATTGATAGGGAGATCGAATCACTTTCTTTCCTTAAGCGGATTGATAGTTCTAATTGAGATTGTTCTTGGAAGGTCCTGTCGAACTACGGTTTGAGAACGAAACATTACTTTCGTTAACAGCTTGATGAGTTTCTTTGAAATTGTTCTTGCACCTTCCTGCTAAATTATCGTTGCAGAACGAAATATTATTTTTCTTTGAAGGGATTGATAGTTTCCAGTGAAATTGTTCTTGAAACTTCTTGTCGAACTATGGTTGGTGGACGAAACACTACCTTCGTTAAACGGATTGATAGTTCTCATTGAAATTGTTCCTGGCGAACTGTAATTGGAGAACGAAATAGTACTACATTCGTTAAACAGCTTGACGAGTTTTGTTGAAATTGTTCTTGCTTTCTTGCGATATTATAGTTGCAGAACTAACGAAACACTTTTTTCGTTAAACGGATTGAAAGGGAGAACGAAACACCTCGTTAAACGGATTGATAGTTCTTATTGAAATTGTTGTTGCGAGATTATGGTTGAAGAATGAAGCACTTTTCATTAAACGGATTGATAGGAGGAATGAAACACTTTTTCGTTAAAGGGATTGATAGTTCCCATTGAAATTGTTCTTGAAACCTCCAGTCGAACTATGGTTAGTGAACGAAATACTTTGTTCGTTAAACAACTTGATGAGTTTCGTCGAAATTGTTCTTGTACCTTCCTGCTAGATTATCGTTGGAGAATGAAACACTTTTTTCGTTAAGCGGATTGATAGGGAGAACGAATAACTTTATTTCCCTAAGCGGATTGATAGTTCTAATTGAGATTGTTCTTGGAACCTCCTGTCGAACTACGGTTGGAGGACGAAACATTACCTTCGTTAACAGCTTGATGAGTTTCGTTGAAATTCTTCTTGCACCTTCCTGCTAAATTATCGTTGCAGAACGAAATATTATTTTTCTTTAAAGGGATTGATAGTTCCCAGTGAAATTGTTCTTGGAACTTCTTGTCGAACTATAGTTGGTGGACGAAACACTACCTTCGTTAAACGGATAGTTCTCATTGAAATTGTTCCTGGCGAACTGTAATTGGAGAACGAAATACTACATTCGTTAAACAGCTTGATGAGTTTTGTTAAGTTGTTCTTGCTTTCTTGCGAGATTATAGTTGGAGAACGAACGAAACACTTTTTTCGTTAAACGGATTGATAGGGAGAACGAAACACTTCGTTAAACGGATTGATAGTTCTCATTGAAATTGTCATTGACATTGTTCTTGCGAGATTATGGTTGGAGAAGGAAGCACTTTTCATTAAACGGATTGATAGGGAGAATAAAACACTTTTTCGGTAAAGGGATTGATAGTTTCCATTGAAATTGTTCTTGGAACCTCTAGTCGAACTATGGTTGGAGAACGAAATACTTCCTTCGTTAAACAGCTTGATCAGTTTCGTTGAAATTGTTCTTGCGCTTTCTTGCGAGATTACGGTTGGAAAACGAAACACTTTTCGTTAAATTGAACGGATTGAGCGGGAAAATGAAACACTTTCGTTAGAGGGATTGATAGTTCCCATTGAAATTGGTCTTGGAATCTTCGGTCGAACTATGGTTGGAAAACGAAATACTTCCTTCATTAAACAGCTTTATCAGTTTCGTTGAATTTGTTTTTGTGCGATTATGGTTGGAGAACGAAACAGGTTGGAGAACGAGACACTTTTACCTTAAACGGATCGGTAGTTCTCATTGAAATTGTTCTCGGAACAATGGTTGAAAAACGAAACACCATCTTGGTTAAATAGCTTGATTTGATGAGTTTCGTTAAAATTGTTCTTTGAACTTCCTGTGAAACTCTGATCGGAGAACAAATCATTTTATTACGTTAATCAGCTTTCTTAGTTTTGTTGAAATTGTTCTTGGAATTTCTTGTGGGGCTCTGGTTGGAGAACGAAACACTGTCTTCATAATAGGGTAAATTAAAATACTTTGTAATATAAACTAATCTTGTCTTATTTAATTGTTTTTAACAAATTAGTACAAATTGATAATCCATGAGCCTCATGCGCCCATTGGATACCAGTCATTGAAATGGCAACTCGTGGGACGTATGCTGTTGTTTATGTTTATGTTAACCATCCATCTGCAGCGGCATCGGGTTTTTCTCTTTAAGGAAGATTTAAGCATTAAGACCCCACGTTTGCCAACGCCAATTTGGGAAATCGTAGTAAGTCGACACGAGATTTTTATAGCCGTTGAAGTTTCTTGAGGTTTGATCCAGATTTTCTGGCCTAGAACTAGGGACTTTTGCCTCTGAGCCACCTCCACTGCACATAAAATTATTTCTAATTTCTACATGACTACGTTCTGTTAGTAAATATTACTGTTGTTTGGGCCTTTTTTTCATCTTTTCTTTAGTGGGGAAGCGTAAGGTGATGGAAGCACCAAAGGTACTGAGCAACGCACAGCGACACACATTTTCAGCAATTATGCTACATAATTTGCCTTAATGACTTTCAATAATTAATTTTTAAAATTACATAACGTAATTCCTGTACCAGCTTTGACGCTAGCCTTCGATGTAATTTATTTCCTCTATTTTTAAATCTCAATTACTCGCTATATTGATTTCCCCAGCATCAATCTTTAGCGCTTGAGGAAAGGCCTCTTCTGCTGCGACTGTAAACAGTCGTACAAGTTATCTCGGCGATTCTTAAACTTTTTTGCATTGGATACACTTTTGATGGCGAAGAACCATTACGAAGCGATATAGCAGCAATGATGAAAACTTCAAGAGAAGTTGTTTATCAAATAACAACGTCTCTTCCACGATGATACAATCATCCCCAAACACTGTTGCTTACATTTTAAGGGCTTAATTCCGCTCAGGGGTCATGCTGTCCGTTGAGTACAGGATAGATAAAAGGAGCTTGAACAAAAGTCGTCCATATATAAATTTTATTAAGATTAAATGTTCAGGGGTCGTAATTTGACGACAAAAGCCTGACATCGCCTTCGTCCATGGTGAATCAACACAGCAATTAAGACAGTTTGCCATATTAAGACATGCTCCATTGTCCTACGTTTTCACGACGTTTTGGAACTTTTTGGTCCACTCTTATCTTCAACTGACGCTTATTCGACATTTAGTCATTAATCGACCAAAAAGTCTCGCAAAGTCATGGAAAAAACCAGGAACAATGGCAAAAGTATGTTGAAGCATGTACAACATGGTATAGTTTTTCTATGCCTGCTTGATGCAAACATTTGGAGATTACCCAGATTCATTGCGTCATTAGAGCCGAGAGGGCTTCATGTAGTCCCTCATATAGACAGTCGGTCTCAACATGCATAATGCCAAGTTTTAATAAAGGTTTCGTGCTTTAATGGTGTGGTGTGTGGATGAAGCCTTGATTGTATATATCTAACTCGTGGAACGGGCGATACGTTTTGACCTGTCGTTCCCGTAGTCTTGGGGACAAACCCTGCCAAGTTCAGTTTTTTTTAAATTGCAGCAAGGTACTGAAATTTATACCCTTATGACAGCTGACGATTGAACGGATGCATTTGTTCAAACAACAATATTACAGAACTTATTTTTCGCATCTTTATTAATATCAGCTTTCGAGCATATGCAAAGGAGAACCCACATCCTAGTTAATTTTTCATCCGGTCGTTCCTCATCGTGACAGGCACCCCGTCCGAAATAAAAAATTAAGTCGATCTGGATTATCCTCGCCTTTTTCCAAGAACCGCGCTTCGGCGTGTTTAAAAATCCTGCTATTTCGGGGCACTCCCGGCTTAAAAATAGGCGGACGCGCGCGAGCTCCGCTTCTAAATGCTACAAATCGCGCGTTTCACAAAAATTGGAACAATTAAACTTTATGGAGCGTTGTCCAAGGTATTGATCGGCGAGGTAACAAAGAGCGGCGACCGGAAAAATCGATGCTCAGGGTATTATCCTGGGGATAGTAGATAATAGCCGTCGAAAGCCTTAGACCTTCTAAACGTTCCAATACTAATATATGGAAATAAAGTGTACGTGCAGCTTGGGTAAACGAATTAAGCCCTCAAATTTAATGGAGGGAGTAATAAAAGTGCAAATACCCAAGCATAATTTTATGACAGTTCGGTAATGAATGGGAACTCAGCCTTAGTTTAATGACGATTATATTGTTGGATACTGATTGTTACATAATAAAACAAACTAGTTTAGGGTTTATTGTGTTGGTTTGGTAGATTGAAATCACAAAGCCTGTGTCACTCATTAGCCAAAGACTCTTTTGTGGTATCCCACAAGGAACGTGGTAGGTCCTCGCTTGTTCATACGGAATTATTTAATGTAGTTATATGGCTTTGTGTAACTAGTTGTTTGCATATTTTGGAATGTGGAATAACTTATAAAAATAAATCAAAGCCGTCAGTGGGTTGTCAATGAATTTTTAACTATAAAAAATGTCTAAATTGTGTTCCAATATAATTAATGTTAGTCGTATTTGTTCCCTAGCAGGGAGTTTTTTCAACGTGAATGCAGTTGTTTTTGTCGGTTTAAAATACTTCCGTGGCGGCGATGACAACAGGGAATATAAGGTCTCGGCACGACTCATCAACCCGTAATTACAAGCAGTTTCATTCCGTAAGGCAAAGTTTTCTATTTTAATAATGCAGGAACTGCTGGTATGTATTCATTGATTTTCATTGACGGCCTTCATTGTTGTTTCAATATGTGGAAAGTTCCTGTGTAAATAGAGTTCATGCCGTTTCTTCTACGAGGTGGTAGTGGTATGTGCTAATTTGCTCTACATAGTAATGAATAGGTTGGCCTGTAAGATTTCAAAAATTACTTTTATATTACTACCTGTATTTGTTCGTAAAAAATTGAGGGAATTTGGGCTACTCCCATTAGGTACAGTTTTTTATTTTTCCAAACCGCTTGGGGCAATAATGAATAATATACTAACGGCTCTTCGGGGAAAAGCTTGTTTATTTATAATTATATAACGAATTAGTTGTGTTTTGTTTGTTCTAAAATTCACATGCTTTTTTTAATGAAGCCTAGGCTTCAGCAGTTTGAATTATAATACTTGGTTGTTACATCAAAAGTTTTAATTAAAAGTGTTTGAAGAAGAAAGGTAAAGAAGCGCAGTGCGCCGTTAATAGCGCCAAGCATCATATTACACTTGCTAGGTTAAGATAGGGCGTGAAGTTAGGCGACGAAGCAGGGAAGGCGTAGACCAGTCTTGCCAACTGTTGCATCCAGTTTCACTGCGAAGTTAGGTTAAGACCAAGGTGTTGCGTCAAATCGTTAAAAACTAGATATCGGATCTTTTTTCTAAAACTGAAACTTGCAAATATGTTTATGTGTGTAAGGGATCAAGAGTGATCCGGTTGGCAGAAAGAATGTAGAAAATGCTCCAAGTTGGCTTCTCAGCAGCGACGGTAGTACTTTTATCCTTTAGTGCATACGTTTCTAAACTGCAATTGTGATCGCTACGACGTGTTCGTCATCAATAAAATATCATTATTATTCTGTAAACAAGGTGTGCAGTATTAAACTTTCTGGCATTATTTATGACGATGCACAGGATGAAAATTTTGTTAGTATTTCGCAAGGTGCGATTCTTTGGCTACAAACAGTCGTACAGGTGCTGGAAAGGAATTTAATATCCAGGAAAATTCAAGGAGAATTTAAAAGTATAAAATTAATGTATTCTTGTTTAATTTGGACCATTTGAAAAGTTTCTGAGATAATCGACGTATAGGCTGGGCATAAGAATATGCTTCTTATCGTGTTACAATTTACTTGGCTTGAAATGTTGAATTGCTTTTGTGTAGATTTATGCAGAATTCAACAATACGTAACCGTATTCTTGTTTCGTGTGGACAACTTGGGCCGTTTCTGAGATAATCGACGTGAAAACTGAAACAGAAAAGAATTATAAGTTTTTTATGTTTATGCGAGGAAAATTCAAAAGTATAAAATGTATGTATTGTTTAATTTGGACAATTTGAACCGTTTCTGAGACAATCGACGTGTAGGTTGGGCATAAAAAGAAATCAGGCCGCCAGGACATGCTACTTATCTTGTCACAACTTCATTGGCTTCAAAGGTTGAGTTGCTTTTGTGTAGATTCATGCAGAATTCAACAATACGTAACTGTATTCTTGTTTCGTGTGGACAACTTGGACCGTTTCTGAGATAATCGACGTGAAAATTTAAAGAAAAAATAATTATAAGTTTTTATGTAGATTCAAGGGGAATCGAAAAACACAAAATTGGGGTATTCTTTTTTCATTCAAACAATTTGAACCGTTTCCGAGGTAATCGACGTAATAGAATAGGCATAAAACAGGCCGGCAAAATATGCTTCTTATCGTGTAACAACTTCCTTGGCTGCAAATGTTGAGCCGATTTTGTGTAGATTCATGCATAGTTCAATAATACGTAACTGTATTCTTGTTTCGTGTAGGTAACTTGAATCGTTTCTGAAATAATCTGCGCGAAAACTGAAAGAAAAATAATTATAAGTTTTTATGTAGGTGCAAAAGGTACAAAATTTATGTATTCTTGTTTAATTTGAACAGTTTGAAACGTTTATTCGACAATCGCCGTATAGGCTGGGCATAAAAATAAATCAGGCGGCCAGAACACGCTTCTTATCGTGTCACAACTTCCTTGGCATCAAAGGTTGAGTCGCTTTTGTGTAGATTCATGCAGAATTCAACAATACGTAACTGTATTCTTGTTTCGTGTGGACAACTTCAACCGTTTCTGGGATAATCGACGTGAAAATGGAAAGAAACAAGAATTATGAGTTTTTATGTAGATTCAAGGGGAATCCAAAAGCACAAAATTGGTGTATTCTTTTTTAATTCGAACAATTTGAACCGGTTCCGAGGTAATCGACGTATAGGCTGGGCATAAGAATATGCTTCTTATCGTGTCACAATTTACTTGGCTTGAAAGGTTGCATTGCTTTTGTGTAGATTCAAGCAGAATTCAACAGTACGTAACTGTGTTCTTGTTTCGTGTGGACGACTTGAACCGTTTCTGAAATAATCGACGTGAAAACTGAAAGGAAAAACAATTATATGTTTTTATGTATGTTCAAGGAGACTTCAAAAGCACAAAATTGATATATTCTTGTTTAATTTGAACAATCGCCGTATAGGCTGGGCATAAAAAGAAATCAGGCCGCCAGAACATGCTTGTTATCGTGTTACAACTTCCTTGGCATCAAAGGTTGAGTCGCTTTTGTGTAGATTCATGCAGAATTCGGTTGAGTCGCTTTTGTGTAGATTCATGCAGAATTCAACAATCCTTAACTGTATTCTTGTTTCGTGTGGACAACTTGAACTGTTTCTGAGATAATCGACGTGCAAATTGAAAGAAAATATAATTATAAGTTTTTATGTAGATTCAAGGGGAATCCAAATGCACAATCAGCCGCGAGAACATGCTTCGTTACGTGTCACAACTTCCTTGACATCAAAGGTTGAGTCGCTTTTGTATAGATTCATGCAGAATTCAACAATACGCAACTGTATTCTTGTTTCGTGTGGACGACTTGAACCGTTTCTGAGATAATCGACGTGAAAACTGAGAGAAAAAACAATTGTAAGTTTTTATGTAGATTCAAGGTGAATTCAAAAGTACAAAATTGATATTCTCCTTTCATTATAACAATTTGAACCGTTTCCGAGGTAATCGACGTATAGAATGGGCTGAGCAAAAAGCAGGTTGCCAGAATACGCTAGTGTGATCGCGTGTCAACTTCCTTAGCTTCAAAAGTTGAGTCGCTTTGGTGTAGATCTGTAGATTCATGCAGAATTCAACAATACGTAACTGTATCCGAAAGCTGAAAGAAAAAGAATTATAAGTGAGCGTTACTAGAAACCATCGCCATTACCTTGCCCGAATCGGCTTCTGTGGAAATAATATTGACGTAGCTACCTTAAATACTCATTATTTCGAAAATGCTAGCTATCGAAATAAGATGCGAGTATGCTATTTTCCATTTGGAAATGTGTATCAAATCAATGTACAGGTAATTTGAATATTTCCTCCGAGTAAAACTGATAGGTTACGTGCCCCATAGGATAATTTACAACATATTTATGTGTGACACTTTAATGTCCCATAACTCGGTTTAACCTGATAGATCGATACTGTCCATGGCTGTAAATTCTATCCGTGTCCGTTGTATCCGAATTTCACTGCTTTTCTATCTGTGGCTAGCTCGCCTAAGCTTCTTATACAATAAATTTGAACTTGATAAGCATGTACGTGGTTAATGAATTTATATACATACCATGTGTTATAATAGACCCCATTTGTTAGTCTAGTCTAGAGCGACTCTTTTGCACCCTCGAGTGTTAAAAACAGGGTGTTTTCGACTATCGGCCTTTAAATCCATCGGCACTTTTGCTCTGTCCGATCCGATTACAGCCGAGGCATTTTGTCTTTCTGTTTAAATTTGATGTGGATCTGCTGTTCTTAGAAAACTTCCATAAAATATTGTATGCAGCTCGGCTTGTGTGACCCTCGGCGTGTCACGTCGCTCGGCGCTTCGCGCCCTTTATAATTTTAACCTACGCCCTTCTTATTACTTTAATTATTTTTATATCCAAGTTTTCGTTTATAATTGTTTGTATGTATTTGCCTCCACGCACTGTTGTAGTTGCTTTATTACCTAAAAATGCTGAAATCTACTGCAGTGGGCCCAGTACAACCGAAATTGTATCGCAAAAGTAGTATAATTATTGGAATAATTAATTCCAGTCCTATGGAGTGTAAAATTTGTTGTCTTTCATAATGATTGTTCGATTGCATTTCTATTAAATTAGATATTCCGAAGACGATTTTTAGTGCTCTGTGCTTTATGGCTTCTGAGTTTTTTTTATAACAAGGTTGTACTTGTGCGTAGGTTTTCCAAGTGATCGGTTGAAGTTGTATTGACACAATTTATCAATATGTGATTATATATGTTGTAGGCTCCCATTTTTTTCAGTTGAACTGATCTCTTCGAAATTTCGCTCGCTATTTTGTTAGTAACATTAGTAACTTTTCTGCATTCCGTCATGGAAAGCCCTGTATATTCCATTCGCTTTATTTTTTCCTAGTTTATGCTGCTAAACTCGCCTATTGTCTTCATTCGCAACATTTGGTGCTTAGGAACTGGAACTAAAACAATAATGAGAAGGAAACGGTTTGCGCATTGTTGGAATATAACAAAGCGGAGTTATTTTATTAAATGCATAATTTTGATTCAGTAAATGGCATGCTGTAGTCATTGCCTACAGATTTTTGACTGGTTTCAGTTTCCAATTAGACTTAAAATAAATCCAAGTTCTTATCGGTTGGATATTGATTAAAGAACGTGAAATAATAAGTGAACAAGTTATTTTGCAATAACTAAACAAATATTGTACTCAACTATTGCTGTTTGGCAGGTTATCACCAGTTCACATGACAGTATCATTTGTTTATTAGCTCTCGCGTGTTATTCAGTTCCTTCTAGCAAGTCAAAAAATTGGGGCCATTGTTACAATTTAACGCCTTTCTTCCTTGTATTTTGAAATAAAAGTGGAGATTTCCACATTAAAGCCGAACTTGCAGAGTAAAAAGTTTTCAAGATTAAAGCTGCACGTTTAGATTAAGTACAAAACAGAAAAACTTCGAAGATTAAAGTCAAAACTGTAAGATTATTTCAGACTATTAAATTATAAAATAGTAGTTCGGGATTAAACTCGAAATTCTGCAATTTAAATCGAAACATACAGAAAAAGGGTTTTCATATCCAGATTAAAGTCGATATTTTCGAAACAAGCTGCGTAATACAAACAAAAATCCCAAAATTAAAACCATAATTCCAGATTAAAATAAAAAGTTCCAGATTTATAACAAAAAATTTCAAGATTAAAGTCGAAATTTCGAAACACTACGTTTTTAGACATGAAAACAGTAGTTCCAGATTAAAGTCGAAATTGTACAATTAAAATTTAAATTTTGAGGTAAAAGCATTTAGAAAATCCATATTAAAATCAGAATTTCGAAAGCCTACAAACAAATTAGAAAATAATAAGTCTAGATTAAAGTCCGTCTATTGAGGGTATAGTCGAAAACTCGCAATCGAAAGTGGAATCTAACAAAATTAAAGCCCCTGGCAAAAAACAAGCTTTATTAATCCAGATTAGTAACAAACATTTCAAGATTAATGTCGCAATTTCGAATTTTGAGATTAGAAACTATGCGATTATTAATATCGAATTGTTGTGAATAAAGACGAAATTTTGTCGTTCAAGTCGTAACTGTGGTAATAGTTATTTATTATACAAGTAGTGTTATGTGAATATTACGCACTAGAGAAAATGTTTGCCCCACGAGGCCGTAGGCCGTGGGCTAATTTTGTCTGGGTAATACCGAGTAACACTACGCGTGCAGTACATTTTATCCACACCTGAAAATAAACTAACAAGAAGCATCAACACCAAAATTCCTGTTTTAAATAACAGTACCTGTTTGTTTTAACCAGAACATATATGGCATTACACATTATTACGTAAACCAAAAACTTACTAGTTCAGTTATGGTAATCAAAAAGTCCCTTATGTGTAATATTAAAATTACAATTGTTCAAGTCGCTATAGTTATGAGGTGGTTATTGAGAGGTATTGGATAAAGCAAGTAGAACAGTGGACAGGATAGCGGCCATTTTGTTTTTAATCGGATCAATTAAAAGTCAATTAAACCGCGAAATTAATTAGAGCAGTAGAACAGTGGGGACTATAGCGGCCATTTTGTTTTTAATCGGATCAATTAAAAGTCAATTAAACCGCGAATTAAACCGCGAATCAGATGCTCTAATTAATTTCGCGGTTTGATCTAATTAATCACATATGAAGTTTGATATGTAATTTACATATGTGCTACTGATTAAATTACGCATTAGATTTTTTAATTTGCTTCCGGAATTACGCGTCGGACTTCGGCGGCCATCTTGGATTTCTGGCGGGAATATTTGAAATTTGAATTTTTTCCGATTTTTTTTCTAAGTTCCATTATTTGAAATTTAAACTTCCCGGGTGTCAGCAGCCACCTTGGTTTTCTGCGCGCGCACCTCTCGCTGTAGTCGTTTTTAATTTTGAATTTTCGCGGAAATATTTGAAATTCAAACTGGTGGATCTATCTCGCTCTTCGAAGCTGCTGTCTCTCTCTTGCATTCACTCGCGGAAATATTTAAATTTAAAAAAAGCTATTTGCGTCGGACCCGAGTGGGAATCGAACCCTCTACGTTTGCATACACATTGGGCTCACATTGATCGATGCCGCTAGACCACGGAGCGCTACGGGATTTAAAGGGTTTGAGCGGTGTGCCATCCCGCTTGAGTACCGCTATGCTGTCATATTATAAAATTATTTATTTCCTGAAAATTATAATTAATAACAGATGAACTGCATTGTGCATAATTTAGAACCATAGTAATATTTTTAAAAGGCGAAATAATTATTTTAGTCCCTTATATAAATACACGCATTCTGACTATGCTAGCTTTCTCTTTCAAAGTTTTGACGTCATTGCATAGCGGGCTGTAAATTTTAACCGACAAAATGCATTGTTACCGGGGGATTGTATCTGCTGGAGTTTAGACTTTTTATAATAGAAATTAAATAAATGAACTGAATCACTCAAATGGGTTATAACGCTCAGGATCAAGCGGTCTCTATTTAATAAATGTGTTTTACAATCAACCATTGTTTTATTTGCAGACGGTATAGAAAATCTATTTTATTTTAAATAAACGTTGTACCACACAACCTATTTTTCAAAAATTTAGATTATAAGAATAGGGAATGTTTAGCTTATTGTGTTTAAAGGTTGGTACATTTTAAAAAAAATTAGATTTGCAACAGCTTTTGCTGTAATTAGTGCTTTTATTTTTATAATATGAGTGACGTGTATGCGTGGATTAACGATATTTCCATCGTTCTCTGCCTGCTATATAGATGGAAATTTCCTCTCGAGTTCTTGGTCAATCGAATATATTCCGGCGAAATGCTGTAACATATTTAAATTTATGTTGCTATGCGTGCTTACAAAAAGACGTTATGGAGCAATCAATTAATTGATCTAATTAAATTCGCGGTTGTCAAATAATATCAAATTTTAAACTTTGAACACAACAGTTTTAAAATATTGCTCGGCTAACATAAAGAAGATATACGTATTGCTTGAGTAAGAAAGAGATAAACATAGTAGCAAATATTGGAGAAGGCTTGCCTAATTTTAATTATGACATTTGTCAACTAAACATGCCTAGTACTAATAGAAATAATTACTTTATTTTTATAATCTGCTCTTTTATAATATCGCTGCGGAACTTACGAGACGTTCTTTATGTTTACTTTAGAAACCCTTAACCCTTTTCATTTAAATCGCGAAATCCGCATAAATATATTACTATAAAAAATCGCGAAAAGTGTTGAGTAAATAAATGCAACGCATTGTAAAGCCGTAAAACTTTTAGTTATTGTACGTTTACAAGATGGGTCTTTTGACAAAGTGGAAGAACCAAACTATGCTATTGTAAATGTACAGATTTTTCACTGTCAATTTGTATATAACAACTTAATGTAAATTGGTATTTGGAACATTTTAACGAAAACAGCGACTTCTTTCGGCATAAACTGTTTCTTCTCACTACGGAACCCTATTTTATAAGTAAACGTCTGAAATTGTGTCATTATATCGATAAAAACTGCATTTTAGTTTAAAAAATTCCAATATAAATGCAAACGGACGAAAATAAAAACGCAATTAACCACAAAGTAACATAATTTTGAATAAAAAAACACAATTTCGTTGGAAAAATGTTCTGTTTCACTTAAAATTTTACAAAAACTGACATCATGTCACTTGAAATTATACAAAAAACGACATTTTTATCCAATAAGCGATAAAAAAATACGCCGTCTCACATAAATTTTAGAAAATCGACAGCATCTCCCATGAAAATTTATAAAAATCGGCATCTTGTCACATTAAATTCTGTAAAAACGACAAAAACAATATTTTTTTCACAACTTTCATTGAAAAATAGTAAAATTTTACGAAAATACGTCTGTGCTGACGACAAATGAAAATAAATTTGAATAGAAACACGCAAAAAATTACGAAAAGACGTATGTGTTGACCCCAAAGTAACAAAAATTTGAATAAAATCACACAATCATACAGCATCTCACATAAATTTTCGCAAATATCGACATCATGTCACATAAATTATACAAAAACTGTCATCACGTCACTTGAAATTATACAAAAAAACGATATTTTATTCAACACACGATGAAAATTGAACAAAAATCACGCAATTACAAGCCATCTCACATAAATTTTCACAAAAATCGACATCATGTTACATAAACTATGCATAATTTTGCAAATGTTTTACACTTTTTATAAATGCATCGCTCAAAATTAAAAGAAATAGCAATTTCGTTGAAAAAATCTACTACCACAATCATTTCGATAAACAAAATTCAAAAAAATCTTATACTTTTGACGGAAATATATGTATGTTGACCACAAATTAACATAATTTTTAAATAAAAACGCGCAATTCGTTGAAAAAAATATTCTGACACCACCAAAACACGCAATTTCATTGAAAAATATATATATGTTGTCCGCAAATTAACATAAAGTTGAATAAAAACACGTAATTTTGTTGAAAAAATGTTCTGGCCCCTTCATTTTACTTAAAATTTTACAAAACTGCCATCATAACACTTGAAATTATACAAAATATATGTATGTTGATCACAAATTAACATAAACCTGAATAAAACACACAATTTCGTTGAAAAATTTGCAAATGTTTTACACTTTTTTATAAAATGTATCGCACAAAATTAAAAGAAATCACAATTTTCTAAATTATATCACGCTATTATGAAATCGTAGATTGATTTTTTTGAAATTTTACACTTTGTAACTGTAAAATAACTACAAATACTAATATTTTAGCTTTAGACTTTGTAATTATTGCAGATTCGAGAAAAAAAAACAAAGCAGAGTGGAAATAAAAAACACAAACACTTTGTAATAAACAAATATATTGTTCTTATTTCGTATAATACTTAATAATATAAATATAAATGTACAGCAGAATGTCTTATTTCTAAAAATTCGCTAGCAATTTACAAAACTGTAGTTTGAGGTGCACGACATTTCAAATTAAAAAGACTGCAAGTAATAAAATCAGAAATTCATTGTGTAATTTTAAAGTTTAAGATGCACCCAATCTAGAATTCCCTTCGTTTTTGGTGTTGATGACATCTGCCTTAGAGGCGTTTTTCTAACGGCCCTTTTTTTGGAGGCGTTTCCTTATCGGCGTTCTTCTGACTGAACCTTTTTGATGTGGACTTGGATGAGTAGCTGGTGTTTTTAATTTATATTCTAAATCGGACTCGCAGTTATCAGTTTCCATTTCGGTTTTTCCTGTAGTATCAGTCGGGGTTGGCTTCTTTTGCTGTTTAGGTTTAGCTAGCAGCACATTAGCAACGTTAAGGTCTTTGATGTACTCAGCAAACTGTAGGCGTCCGGGTGGATTAATAGTTTTTCGAGGCCGCAGAGTGTCATGAATTAAATCGACTATGTTAGACGCCGGTAAAATTTCACCCTTTATAGTAACGGTGCCCTTGTGATCCCAGCTCACATCGTTTGAGGTACTCAAAATGCGTAGGAAAACTTCAGCTTTTTTCTTAAAAGTTTTGGGAAGTGTAGATAAAATAACGGCATTTGATAGGCTGTCACTGGTTGTTTCAATAGGTATTTTGATTGGCTGCCGCGCCTGGTTTGTGAAATGAAGGAATCGTTGTAAAACCTGATTGTACTGGATCCATTTATCGTGATCAGTTAATTTGGACTTTAAAACTTTTTGCATTTCGTCATCAAGCTGTGATAATATATTTTTCTCCGCATCATCGCCAGACTTAAGACGTTGGACAAATTCCGGCGATACAATCAACATCTTCCGCTCTTTGTCCATTTTAGTCGAAAAGGAGCTTAGTCGTTTGTTCTAGTAGAGCCGTCGTGAATAAACTAGCTTAAAATCAAGACTTTCATAATAAATATATAAAAAAAAAATATGACAGGTACGGGAATCGAACCCGTATTCTCTCTCGAGATCAGAGCTTAAATCTGACGCCTTAACCATTCGGCCAACCTGCCTCCCTATATAAACGAGCACTCTCTGCATAATTAAGAAAACATATAGTTTAAAAAGCCTTCTGCATGCAATTTCAAACAATATTTCATATAAATTAAGCCATGTACAAATTTCTAAATCGGTTTTGATATATATTTTATCGAAAGATTGGACCCACAGCTACCGTTTTATTACTATTTGTCGTGATGCGTCATCGATGAATTTTACAAGTGCCATCCTGTCTGCTGTGTGACGTAGGTAATGTCTCCATACCTTTTTATTTTAAAATTCTATAAAATCAGAGGTCCAAACTGCTGCCGCATCAGGTAACAGAGTACAATGGTTTAAAACGTGTTAGTGCGGCATCAGTCGGGCCTCTGTTTTTATAGAATTTTAAAATAAAAAGGGGTGGACACATTACCTACGTCACATCGCAGACAGGCTGGCTCTTGTAAAATTCATCGATGACGCATCACGACAAATAGTAATAAAACGGTAGCTGAGGGTCCAATCTTTCGATAAAATATATATCAAAACCGATTTAGAAATTTGTACATGGCTTAATTTATATGAAATATTGTTTGAAATTGCATGCAGAAGGCTTTTTAAACTATATATTTTCTTAATTATGCAGAGAGTGCTCGTTTATATAGGGAGGCAGGTTGGCCGAATGGTTAAGGCGTCAGATTCAAGTTCTGATCTCGAGAGAGAATACGGGTTCGATTCCCGTACCTGTCATATTTTTTTTATATATTTATTATGAAAGTCTTGATTTTAAGCTAGTTTATTCACGACGGCTCTACTAGAACAAACGACTAAGCTCCTTTTCGACTAAAATGGACAAAGAGCGGAAGATGTTGATTGTATCGCCGGAATTTGTCCAACGTCTTAAGTCTGGCGATGATGCGGAGAAAAATATATTATCACAGCTTGATGACGAAATGCAAAAAGTTTTAAAGTCCAAATTAACTGATCACGATAAATGGATCCAGTACAATCAGGTTTTACAACGATTCCTTCATTTCACAAACCAGGCGCGGCAGCCAATCAAAATACCTATTGAAACAACCAGTGACAGCCTATCAAATGCCGTTATTTTATCTACACTTCCCAAAACTTTTAAGAAAAAAGCTGAAGTTTTCCTACGCATTTTGAGTACCTCAAACGATGTGAGCTGGGATCACAAGGGCACCGTTACTATAAAGGGTGAAATTTTACCGGCGTCTAACATAGTCGATTTAATTCATGACACTCTGCGGCCTCGAAAAACTATTAATCCACCCGGACGCCTACAGTTTGCTGAGTACATCAAAGACCTTAACGTTGCTAATGTGCTGCTAGCTAAACCTAAACAGCAAAAGAAGCCAACCCCGACTGATACTACAGGAAAAAACCGAAATGGAAACTGATAACTGCGAGTCCGATTTAGAATATAAATTAAAAACACCAGCTACTCATCCAAGTCCACATCAAAAAGGTTCAGTCAGAAGAACGCCGATAAGGAAACGCCTCCAAAAAAGGGCCGTTAGAAAAACGCCTCTAAGGCAGATGTCATCAACACCAAAAACGAAGGGAATTCTAGATTGGGTGCATCTTAAACTTTAAAATTACACAATGAATTTCTGATTTTATTACTTGCAGTCTTTTTAATTTGAAATGTCGTGCACCTCAAACTACAGTTTTGTAAATTGCTAGCGAATTTTTAGAAATAAGACATTCTGCTGTACATTTATATTTATATTATTAAGTATTATACGAAATAAGAACAATATATTTGTTTATTACAAAGTGTTTGTGTTTTTTATTTCCACTCTGCTTTGTTTTTTTTTCTCGAATCTGCAATAATTACAAAGTCTAAAGCTAAAATATTAGTATTTGTAGTTATTTTACAGTTACAAAGTGTAAAATTTCAAAAAAATCAATCTACGATTTCATAATGGCGTGATATAATTTAGAAAATTGTGATTTCTTTTAATTTTGTGCGATACATTTTATAAAAAAGTGTAAAACATTTGCAAATTTTTCAACGAAATTGTGTGTTTTATTCAGGTTTATGTTAATTTGTGATCAACATACATATATTTTGTATAATTTCAAGTGTTATGATGGCAGTTTTGTAAAATTTTAAGTGAAATGAAGGGGCCAGAACATTTTTTCAACAAAATTACGTGTTTTTATTCAACTTTATGTTAATTTGCGGACAACATATATATATTTTTCAATGAAATTGCGTGTTTTGGTGGTGTCAGAATATTTTTTTCAACGAATTGCGCGTTTTTATTTAAAAATTATGTTAATTTGTGGTCAACATACATATATTTCCGTCAAAAGTATAAGATTTTTTGAATTTTGTTTATCGAAATGATTGTGGTAGTAGATTTTTTCAACGAAATTGCTATTTCTTTTAATTTTGAGCGATGCATTTTATAAAAAGTGTAAAACATTTGCAAAATTATGCATAGTTTATGTAACATGATGTCGATTTTTGTGAAAATTTATGTGAGATGGCTTGTAATTGCGTGATTTTTGTTCAATTTTCATCGTGTGTTGAATAAAATATCGTTTTTTGTATAATTTCAAGTGACGTGATGACAGTTTTTGTATAATTTATGTGACATGATGTCGATATTTGCGAAAATTTATGTGAGATGCTGTATGATTGTGTGATTTTATTCAAATTTTTGTTACTTTGGGGTCAACACATACGTCTTTTCGTAATTTTTGCGTGTTTCTATTCAAATTTATTTTCATTTGTCGTCAGCACAGACGTATTTTCGTAAAATTTTACTATTTTTCAATGAAAGTTGTGAAAAAAATATTGTTTTTGTCGTTTTTACAGAATTTAATGTGACAAGATGCCGATTTTTATAAATTTTCATGGGAGATGCTGTCGATTTTCTAAAATTTATGTGAGACGGCGTATTTTTTTATCGCTTATTGGATAAAAATGTCGTTTTTTGTATAATTTCAAGTGACATGATGTCAGTTTTTGTAAAATTTTAAATGAAACAGAACATTTTTCCAACGAAATTGTGTTTTTTTATTCAAAATTATGTTACTTTGTGGTTAATTGCGTTTTTATTTTCGTCCGTTTGCATTTATATTGGAATTTTTTAAACTAAAATGCAGTTTTTATCGATATAATGACACAATTTCAGACGTTTACTTATAAAATAGGGTTCCGTAGTGAGAAGAAACAGTTTATGCCGAAAGAAGTCGCTGTTTTCGTTAAAATGTTCCAAATACCAATTTACATTAAGTTGTTATATACAAATTGACAGTGAAAAATCTGTACATTTACAATAGCATAGTTTGGTTCTTCCACTTTGTCAAAAGACCCATCTTGTAAACGTACAATAACTAAAAGTTTTACGGCTTTACAATGCGTTGCATTTATTTACTCAACACTTTTCGCGATTTTTTATAGTAATATATTTATGCGGATTTCGCGATTTAAATGAAAAGGGTTAAGGGTTTCTAAAGTAAACATAAAGAACGTCTCGTAAGTTCCGCAGCGATATTATAAAAGAGCAGATTATAAAAATAAAGTAATTATTTCTATTAGTACTAGGCATGTTTAGTTGACAAATGTCATAATTAAAATTAGGCAAGCCTTCTCCAATATTTGCTACTATGTTTATCTCTTTCTTACTCAAGCAATACGTATATCTTCTTTATGTTAACCGAGCAATATTTTAAAACTGTTGTGTTCAAAGTTTAAAATTTGATATTATTTGACAACCGCGAATTTAATTAGATCAATTAATTGATTGCTCCATAACGTCTTTTTGTAAGCACGCATAGCAACATAAATTTAAATATGTTACAGCATTTCGCCGGAATATATTCGATTGACCAAGAACTCGAGAGGAAATTTCCATCTATATAGCAGGCAGAGAACGATGGAAATATCGTTAATCCACGCATACACGTCACTCATATTATAAAAATAAAAGCACTAATTACAGCAAAAGCTGTTGCAAATCTAATTTTTTTTAAAATGTACCAACCTTTAAACACAATAAGCTAAACATTCCCTATTCTTATAATCTAAATTTTTGAAAAATAGGTTGTGTGGTACAACGTTTATTTAAAATAAAATAGATTTTCTATACCGTCTGCAAATAAAACAATGGTTGATTGTAAAACACATTTATTAAATAGAGACCGCTTGATCCTGAGCGTTATAACCCATTTGAGTGATTCAGTTCATTTATTTAATTTCTATTATAAAAAGTCTAAACTCCAGCAGATACAATCCCCCGGTAACAATGCATTTTGTCGGTTAAAATTTACAGCCCGCTATGCAATGACGTCAAAACTTTGAAAGAGAAAGCTAGCATAGTCAGAATGCGTGTATTTATATAAGGGACTAAAATAATTATTTCGCCTTTTAAAAATATTACTATGGTTCTAAATTATGCACAATGCAGTTCATCTGTTATTAATTATAATTTTCAGGAAATAAATAATTTTATAATATGACAGCATAGCGGTACTCAAGCGGGATGGCACACCGCTCAAACCCTTTAAATCCCGTAGCGCTCCGTGGTCTAGCGGCATCGATCAATGTGAGCCCAATGTGTATGCAAACGTAGAGGGTTCGATTCCCACTCGGGTCCGACGCAAATAGCTTTTTTTAAATTTAAATATTTCCGCGAGTGAATGCAAGAGAGAGACAGCAGCTTCGAAGAGCGAGATAGATCCACCAGTTTGAATTTCAAATATTTCCGCGAAAATTCAAAATTAAAAACGACTACAGCGAGAGGTGCGCGCGCAGAAAACCAAGGTGGCTGCTGACACCCGGGAAGTTTAAATTTCAAATAATGGAACTTAGAAAAAAAATCGGAAAAAATTCAAATTTCAAATATTCCCGCCAGAAATCCAAGATGGCCGCCGAAGTCCGACGCGTAATTCCGGAAGCAAATTAAAAAATCTAATGCGTAATTTAATCAGTAGCACATATGTAAATTACATATCAAACTTCATATGTGATTAATTAGATCAAACCGCGAAATTAATTAGAGCATCTGATTCGCGGTTTAATTCGCGGTTTAATTGACTTTTAATTGATCCGATTAAAAACAAAATGGCCGCTATAGTCCCCACTGTTCTACTGCTCTAATTAATTTCGCGGTTTAATTGACTTTTAATTGATCCGATTAAAAACAAAATGGCCGCTATCCTGTCCACTGTTCTACTAAAGCATTTAAACAAAATCGGTAAACATTTCTAAAGCTCAAAACTACTAGATTAGAAAGCATTCTAGAACAATGTCGATTTTTTAAGGGTAAAAGTAAAAACATTTAAGGTTGAACCTCGCAAATTACAAACAAAACATTTCAAAATTAAAGTAGCAATTTCGATATTAAAATAATTTTGTAGCCATAATAAAAATGTTAAAATTGAAGTAAAAATTTGGAAAGATAAAGTAAAAGTTGTAGATAATGTCCACACGTTGGGAGTAAAATCGAAAATTTGTAATCGAAGTCGAAACCTTCAAGTAAGAAACAAGATTAAACTAGATTGATTCCTTACGTTACCAAAAAAATTGTCAAGATTAAAGCCGCAATTTCTAGATTAAAACTGTAAATTCCAGATTAATAACGTAATTTCAAGCTTAAAGTTGCTATTTTGAAATCCCAAGTTTTTGGATTAAAAAGTAAGAGTTGTAAATTAAAGTCGAAATATTGAGAGTAAAGTAGAAAATTTGCAATCTAGTCGAAAGTGGGAGGCAAAAGATTTATTAAAGTCGGTTAAAGCAATCTGCAAAAAAAAATCGCAAATTCGAGATTAATAAGAAAATTAAACAAGATTAAAGTCGAAATTCGAAAGCACAAGCTGTTAGATTATAAAATAATACTTCTAGATTGAAGTCAAACTATCGGGGGCAAAGTTGAAAATTTTAAGGTTTTAAGATTTCTACATTAGAGTCGAAACTTATACAGTACAAACAATTGAAGATTAAATCTGTAATTTTGAGAAGGAAAAGTCAAAACTGTCGAATTAAGCAATTTTAGATTAGAAAATTAACAGTTCTAGATTAATGTCGCCATTCAAACCCACTTTTCAAGGTTATGGTCACAATTACGAAATTTAAATAAGAAATTCCAAATTAATAACAATATCTAAATTAAAGTCGAAAAAAAAGCCGCAATTGAAGTCGCAATCGCCAAGTACAAAGAAACTTCAAGATTCAAGTCGCAAGTTCGGGTATAAAATTGAAAATTCTAGATTAATAAGAAAAATGTCATGGTTTAAATCGAATTCTAAGAATCAAGGTTAGTAAAATAATAATTGTAGATTAAAGTATAGTATGACCAAAAATTAATCTCATCTAGTATGGCTGTGGAAGTGCAAACTAACGCCTTCAAAATTGGCTTGCATACGTATATTTAATTCAAACTGTCAAATTTTATTATTGAAATTAATGAATTTGCACGTAAAAGTAATGTAATTGTCCAACAAATAAGCTTACGCCGGTCGGATAAACACTTCATCTTAAATCTAACCTAAAATAAAATACTATATTGGAGCCAGTTTTAAAGCCAGCAATTTGTTCTTTCATAGCCATACTAGATGAGATTAATTTTTGATCATACTATAGAAATATCGATCGTCAGGTCGAAAATTCATAATCGAAGTCGAAACTGTGCGGTCAGAATTGAAAAAAAAATCCAACTGTTTACTGAGGAAGAAGTTCTTTCCATCATTCTGCATCTCCAGTAAAGCAAGCTAAGTTCTATCAGTTTTCATTTTGTAGTGTGGCGAAATAACCAAAAAACAGCGCGAATTAAAGTGTAGATTTCTACATTAAAGCCGAACTTCGAAATACTCGTACAAACGAACTTTTCAATATTAAAGTTGAAATTTCGGAAGCCCAAGCTCGTAGAATAGAAAATAATTGGTCTAGAATCTAGATAATGTCAAAATATTGATGTTGAACCGAAAATTTGCAATCGAAGTCGAAAATTTACGGTAAAAATTTTAAAAAGTTTAGATTAAGGTCTAGATGTTTTCATTAGAGGCGAAACTCGCCAGTGCAAGCAAACTTTTGAAGATTTAAGCTGCAGTTTTTAGATTAAAATTGAGAATTCAAGTTTCTTACGCAATTTCAAGATTATGTCGAATTTTCGAAATCACAAGCGTTGAGATAAGAAAATAATAGTCCGAAATGAAAGTCAAAATTTTTAGCACAAAATCGAAAATTCGCAATCGATGTGGAAACTTACAGTTAAAACTTTGAAAAGTCGATATTAAAGTCTGAATTTTTACATTAAAGTCGAAACCACTCTATTCGAGATTAAAGCCGCAATTTCGAGATTAAAATCGAAAATTCCAGATTAATAACAAAATTTCGGCAATTTCATTACAAAATAATAGTTCTAACAAAATAAAGATGAAAGTCTAGATTTCTACATTAGAGGCAAAACTCACGCAGTACAAAAAAGCTGCAATTATGAGATTAAATTCGAAAATTCCAAATTAGTAACAAACATTTCAAGATTCAAGTCGAAATTTCCCGAGCCCAAGCTTTTAGATAGAAAACAATATTTCTAGATTAAAGTCAAAATATTCAGGGTGAAGTCGTAAATTTACTATGGAAGTTGTAACTTTAAAACATAAAAAATCGTAATTAAAGTCTAAATTTGGGTCGAAACTCAGCAAGTACAAAAAACATTTTCAAGATTAAAATTGAAAATTTCAGATTCATAATGAAATTTCAAGATTAAAGTCGAAGCCTTTAGATTAGCAAATGACCATTCTAAGTTAACGTCGAAATTCTAAAGAGTGAAGTCGAGAATTCCCATTCGAAGTCGAACCTTTAAGGTAAAAATTTATTAAAATCGTGACTAAAAGCCTAGATTTCTAGATTTAAGCTTAAACTAGCGAAGTACAAACAAACTTCTCAATATTCAAGGCACAATTTCGCGATTAAAATGGAAAATTCCAGATTAATAACGAACATTTCAAAATTTTCATTAGAAAATAATGGTTCTAAAAAAATAAAGATGAAAGTCTAGATTTCTACATTAGAGCCGAAACTCACGCAGTACAAGAAAGCTGCAATTTTGAGATTAAAACCGAAAATTCCAAATTAGTAACAAATATTTCAAGATTAAAGTCGTAATTTCCCAAGCCCAAGCTCTTCGATAGAAAACAAAGTTCTAGTTTAAAGTCAAAATATTGAGGGTGAAGTCGAAAATTTACTATTGAAGTTGAAACTTTAAAACATAAAAAATCGTGATTAAAGTCTAGATTTGAGCCGAAACTCGCCAAGTACAAATAATATTTTCAAGATTAAAGCTGCAATTTTAAGATTAAAATTGAAAATTCCACATTTATATGAAATTTCAAGATTATAGAGTCGAAGCTTTTAGATTAGCAAATTATTCTAAGTTAACGTCGAAATTCTTAATAATAAAGTCGAAAATTTCCAGTCAAAGTCGAAACTGTAAGTTAAAAATTTAGTAAAATCGTGACTAAAGTCTAGATTTCTAGATTTAAGCCTAAACTAGCAGTATAAACAATTTCGAAATTAAATTGGAAAATTCCACAGTAATAAAAAAAAACAAGTTAATGCCCAAATTTTGAAAGCCTAAACTTTGAGATTAGACAATAATAGTTTTAAAGTCGAAACTTTTGGAATAAAGTCGACAAACCGCAATAGACGTGGAAACGTTTAAAAAAATCTAGATTTTTACATTAAAGCCGCAACTCGTAGAACACGAACAAAGTTTTCAAGAAGAAAGCCACAATTTCAAGGTTGAAATCGAAAATTTTAGATTAAAAACATTTTCAAGGTTAAAGTCGTAGTAGTTGTCGATTGAAGTCGAAATTTTGCAATGAAGAAATGTTTGGGTAACATTAAAAGTCCAGATCAGTCTAATTTCCACAATGAAGTCGAACCTGGCAGAATAATTAAAAAATGGTGAAATTAAAGTGTAAAGTTTAATAGTTCTAGATTAATGTCGAAGTCTGAGGTGAAAAACAAAATTTTCAGAATAAAATTTAGTTTTGGTCACAACTAAAGTTTTGGAAAAATGTGAAATTTTGGAAAGAACTTTTCTTTTTCTAGTTGAAAAATTGAGTTTTTAGGAAAATACGAATATATGCAAAATTTAGCAAAAAACTGGGTTTGTATACTTTAGTCGTCGTTTATTGGTTTTTTGATAGTTCTAATTACCAACATTAAAATAAATAATTTTTGTTCTTATTCGATTAGCTATGATTTAAAAGCATGAAATAACAAGTGAACAACATATGTTTTTGTTATTATGGAAGCGTATTTGTTTATTTACCATCTAGGACCAGTTAAGCCTATACAACATACTTCATATTTTACGCGTCTGCAGAACGTCGTTCAGGAACGTTGCCCAACATGAATTCCCGTTTTATAGCAGGAGGATCAGCCTGGCGCTGGGCGTACGTAGCCGATTCAGTTTCGTAACGGTTTCACGTACAAACAAGTGCTGACTTGCATTTTGCGGACGATATGTGCAAAATTCGTTTCCAGAGCAATTTTAAAAGCGCTTTTACTGCCGTAATTTCATCGCATAAAAATGCACTTGAAATGGAGCAATTAACAGCGGCGGCGTCTGCGCCAGTCGTTTTTTTTTTATTAACCCCGCCGATAGGATTTATCGCTTCCTGATATCATTCCTCAGCCATTCAAAATCGCTGCAGGACTGAGCTCCGGACTTCTGCTCGCTTGCGGTAGCTCCCCGAAACTGCGATGGCGCTACCATCAGCTGTCCTTGTCCCCCGAACTGGCTCCGCCTTGGGGGCGGGGCGCGCGCCCGCACTCTTGATGCACTGTTTGAATAGGTAGCCGATCCTGTGTTTACGAGTATACCTTGACATCCAAATTTTTGGTATTTGTAAATTTGGAAGTAGATTGCATCATCCACACTATCATTCGTTCATTCAATATCCAGTCGTGCATCGGTGCTGATCCTTCCGAGGGAAGGAAGGGTTTAAAGTCACTAAATTCAGGCAATTGATAAATATGGGAATGTCAAGGCAACAGTAGATGCTGTGCTCGTTGATAGAGGAATCGGCCGTGTCGTTACTTCTGAAGGTTGTTTATGACATGGTTTTTGGGTAACAAAATAGTTGGCTAGGTGGGTTTCAACGGCGAACCGAGAGTGCTTTAATTAAAGCCGCAGTTTGCGCTTCCATTAAAGCTGTAGTGCTTCTATTAAACGTTTCGAAACTGCACTTAGTGCATGCTGCCTTATGACAAAGATTACATTATGAGTAATGCATGTAATGTTATTAACCCATTATGGCCTAAATTAATTTTAAAGAATAAGGGTTTTATTAGCAATAAATGAATCACAATTGATATTAACGAATTTGGTTTTTTCTTAAAATTATGAGTAAGTATCTGGAATAGGACCGCAGGCCTAAGAGATAGAGTGACAAGGTCAACACACACCAAGACATACACATAACACAATGGTTGTTACGCAAGCACAAAAGGCGCGCTCCAACTTTGTATCTCGTAACTCGGGGCAAGTTGAGCACTGCACCTCCAGATGCTAGCGTACAAAGCACCAACCTCTACACCGCTAAGGTAACAAGAGGTTAACGATTATACATACACATCTGGAATGGGTATGATATGGTTGAGCCCACTGTAACCATTGACAAGCTGAATTCAGTATATTCTCATTGGCGAACAAATTGGCCTAGTAACATTTACACGGTATATTTGTTTGAAAAAATGTGTTTATCATAGATACAAAAGGGGATACAGAAGATAGGATGCGGATAGCATGATAAATAACGCATACCAAATAAGGTCAAAGGGGATAAGAGCTCTACAATAGCGAAAATAAAACTCCTGGGGCGAACAGCTACAGAGCAGAAAGAAAAATTCGGGCCGAGATTAGAAGCATTGCTATAGGTATAGATGAATACCAATGACGTAAAAAGGGAAAAGGGCTGATGGAAGTCGCTGGTGGAAATAACGAAATTGAACCCGAAAGGAACAACCGCGACAACACTGGCAATGGAAATGAAGGAAAGGGGCAAACTACCGAAAGAATAAGTAACATAGAAAGAAAAACAAAGTATAGAAAACATGTGCACGGAGTATCAGAGGACTGAGTTGCAAAGAAACAGAACCTAACCTTAAATGAGACTGCGAAAAAAAGATAAAGACTATGACGCCGGAAGATAAAAAGGTGTTTTTTAACAGTGGCATGCCTTATGAAAAAGTACAACAGCAGACATAGAAAATTCAGAAAGATTAATGGTACTGGAATTGAAGGTGAAAATAAAGAAAGCGCTAGCTTATGGACCAAATAGAAAGATTCTGGGGGAAGAACTATAGAGCCTAAAAGCGGAAAGCATGGGACACCCATATCTAGCAGAGGATTGTAATGGGAGAGTACCGAGCTCTATAAACTAGTGGTTACCACGTCTGCTTAGCATTCGGGAGGTCGCGGGTTCGATTCCCATGATCGTCTGCTCTGATTCGGATTTGTAGGTGGTTTTCTCGAGTCAATAGAGTACCTTCTCTGAGGCGAATAGGTAACAGAAAGAGGGGAGAAAACTAAAGAACAAATTGCTTGGTAGAACAATGAAGTAAAGACAGGGGTTAGGGAAAAAATGGAAAGGTTACCTCAGGAAAATGCACAGAGAACGAAAGCAAAGAGCGAAGAAAGCCACATGGGAAGACAATTAGAGGCTAATAGAAAGGAGAACCAAAATATGTTATACAAGACGTTAAAAGACATGATAGAAGCAAACGGCGCTCAAACAAGTAGAAAAAAAAAACAGGAAACATACTAATTGAAGAGAAAGATGTAATAGATAGATGGCAAAGATATGAGAACTTTTAACTTCAACGAAGGGAAGAGGTGCAAAACACTAGGAGGAACATAACAGAACATGGACGAGGAAGAAGCAGAGAGCAGGGTTCAGGAGAATATTCTCACGGTAGAAGTACAGATACGAGAAAAAGAAATAATAGCAGCTATCAGAAATGATACAGCAGATGAGAGAAGCCGACTTCAATTTACTGCAAGAGGTTTTTACATGAGCGGGGACTCAAGAGATTGGGAAGTGAGAACTACAGAGTATCACTGCGCAGTGTCCTAGGTAAATTATATGAGAAAATACTGGAAGGCCGGTTAGAGTAGGATTGAGATCAGAAGACAGCAGTAAGTGACGTCATATACGCCGACGGCTATCATTAACTGTCAGTTATTGGCAGCCTTTATTTGTTTGAGAAAAGGAGTCACAGCATGATGAAATCCATAAATGTACGTACCTCTCTACAGAATACACACGCCACTCTTAATCGAACAAAGATCACAAACCAAACTGAGAAAACATTAAACAGCCAATGTTTCAATGTTTGTCCGCGTTTTGCGATTTAGGTAGAATAGTAGATTACAGCTCGAGATGGGAAGTGTTTCATTACTGTCGAGAGATTAGGTAGTTAGCTGATTGAGACGCGAAGCGTCGAAATCAGCTATTATCTCGAGACTAAGGAAACTTTCTGTCGAGGTTTGTATACTATTTTATTCGCAACCACTTTATTCTAAACAATAATTGGAAAAATTGTTATATTATGATACGACAGGTTGCGACGCGCATGAATGGATCAACAAGATTCCCAGTATCCCTACCTATTCAGCGGGCTGAAATGTACTTCCCGCTTTCCGCACTGTGCGGGAAGTAGCGGGCTGAAATGTACGACTTCCCCCACTCAAATGAGGTCAGGAATGTTAACATTACATAATTACATATATGGTTGCGAATAAAACTATAAATACCGAGAAATGTATCTAACCGGCGCTACTGACCGCTGTGTGCCACGCTAACTTTCAAAGAGAAGGTTATCCCTTTACCTACGTAATGGACCCGTCTGACAGAAAATCAGCTATTGCGCATCTATGACGCTGGTGTCTTCTCTTTTCAATCTTACTCCAAGAGTAGGGATAGAGCAACATCTGGAAGACTCTCAAAGCGGATTCAATCCGAACCGTAGCACGAATGACCATCATACCTTGCTCTACGACAAATAACTGAAAAAAACTTTCCAGCAAAGGGGCCTCAGGGTCTGTACATATCGGAATGTCTAAGAAAACAGAAATTAGCAAACGAATAAACTATGGCATTAAGGCGTAGTACATACACGAACAACTGTAATTGTGTAAGAACTATGAACATACAGTCAGAAGAATTCACCACAACAGAGGGACTTTATAAGCCCCCTATTATTCATGATCCTAATAGATGAAGTGTTTAAAGAATGCAAGATTGCGACAAAAAAGCTGCACGTGGGATTTAAAAATTACAGAATATACCTAAGAATAGGGAATGTGCTTTTGCAGACTTACAGAAAAAGTTGGACACATGAAAGGAGAAGTTGAAAGAAAAGAAAATGGATATAAATGTGGAAAGGAAAGAAAAAGGAAGAGGGAAACACGATGACATATATAACAGGATCAATAGCACAGCGAAGTTGTATCGTGTTGAGGAACCCATTTATGAACAAAAAATATATCTCCAAGGACACGATGCTAGCCGTATACAAGTCAGTTTATGCACCAAAGGGTACGTATAGGAGTGAAACTTAGATTTTAATGCAACGACAGAAAAGCAAACTTCCGGCTGTAGAGATAAAATTCCCGATAAAAGTGAAAGGGGGTCACTTTGAGGGATAGAATAAGAAATGAAGCAATCAGGGACAACCTACTAGTGAAACTGTTAGTAAAAACTATAGAGGAAAATCAGCTTAAAAAACAAAAAAAAGTGTTGAGGCTAAGACACATGGGTGGCAAAACGTGAAAAAAAAATGGCAATGGATAGGGCAAAATGGTGCCACTTCTACATAGGCAGAATGGAAGGAGTCTAAGAAGCATAACCTTGACACCAACTGGTGTAAGAGGAATCAACAAAGTAAGTCAGTAACAGATCGAGCAGTACACATGCCGAATAACTGTTGGTGTGCTTCATTAGAAGTTGAACTATGCCTGCCATTATACTTGATCATCGGTATTTCGTCAAGATTCTCTACAGGAATCAAACGTTGCATTTTTTAAAAATGTAGTCAGACTGTAAAGTATATATAACTTACTATTCATGTTAGTCGTGGTGCTATTTGCACATGAATAAATGTAATAATTTGAATAAATATATCACGCTTCATTGCGTCACTCAACTAAAAATGAGGGAATAGTTTGCAAAGATAACTTACCGTTTGTTCATCTCACGTTCTCAATCCACTATAGTACTAGTACCATTTGGAAATGGTCGGCATTACGTATACTTTTGTGCAACCGTGCTGAAAAGTAAATTTTTGCGGACGTAATTATGGCTGCAAAATTCGTTTTCGCGGCCGTTGTTATTAGTACCGGCCGCGAAAACGAATTTCGCGGCCACAAACTTATCTGCACGGTTGCTCAAAAAATTGATACTGTGTTTTTGATTATAATACGGCATTGCGAGTGCACAAAAAATGTTGTGTATGCCACGTCACGTCACGTCGGTCATTTCACGGCCCAGGTATACACATAACTATTAACACAAATTGTTAAGTACTTCTTTGCAACAACCGCATGTAACAGCTCTTGCTGTTCCTTCAGTTATTCATTGGAATTCTCTTGCTGACTGAATATATTTCAATGGTTTTGTGGTTTTAAGTGTCTTCGCCACATATAAAAACATAAAAGTGGGTGATATTTTCCCTTTTTATAGTTGTTAGTTCCGAAAATAACACTTGCATAAACGTTATGTTATTTTTTTATATGTAAAACAAATAACTAACGCTGCGAACTTTATTTCAGAGTAGGACTCGATTTTCACAGAATTTTAATCATCTTCATCCGAAAGTGACGATTTAGCCACTTTATTTTCTGTTCTTTCTCGTAATATCGGTGTGTCTTGAACAAGTACTAGCTGTACAACCTGTAGAAACAAGGAAGACTTAGAATGCTTAAGGTAACTGTGAAAGTGAGGTTATGACAAGTTGTTGAATAGAATTTTATAAAATGAAAAGAATGTAATGGCACCTGAAGGAAGCAATTAAATAAAAAAAAAATGATACTCGAGCAATTATGTTCAGTTAAAGATTGAATGTAAGTAAGAGGGAAATATTGTGTTTACCTATTTAAAGATAAGAAACAACAGAGTTGATCCTCGTAAAGTCGAAACAAGTATATAAGTCAAAATACCAGATCCAAATCCTTCTAGAAAGCATTATCAAGCTAACGAGTCATATATAAAAGTAAACAAGAAATATTTACTTGAGAACTGAGATAATATTCCACTATAAGATTTTACAACTGTCACTCACGAAATCGTCTTTACCGGTCAATGAGATAGAACAGAAAGTAAATTTAATTAGCCAAAATTGCAAGTATGACCCCACCTGGATAAGAGTTTTCATGTCTCTAATTTGATTAATGGACCTAGCAATAAATAATAAGAGCAATTTAAATAGTAGTATCATTTTCAAATAGAATATACAAGACTATCTCAAGAACTGAAAACTGCCTGTCTCTTTGGATACAGAGAGGGTAAAACGTGTTGAATGGGGAAGCAATTGAGGTTGGACTTGACCTGCACCATTTTTTCATCGGCAACGAATTAAATGATGTAATTAATGACATGGTTTAATACCGCTATAACTGATAATGATATTATGTCCAACCTCATGAATTCATATTTTCGTAGAGATGAATTAAGTAAGGGACACTAACATTCTGCTATGGAGTATGCCGAAGCTTACGTATAACCTGGATGCAAATTCAGTTCCGTCTCGTAACACTGAAGGTCATTAAAGCTCTAGTTTGGTGGTTTGATCGGTGGCATTGGAGAAGAATTTTAACCTGGCGCACCGGCTACATAGTACTTGTTTATTTGTAAACAATTACGATAAAATAAACAAATTAAAAAAATACGAATTAACTTCTTTTAATTTAAATTTCTTTTCAATCGACGGACATTTTTAAAATGTTCTGTTTGTTGAATCTGATAATTATGTAACAACTCGGCCGCATCCAGACAATTACCCCTCGGTCAACTAGACCAAGGGGATACAACGACAAGGTATGCACGTGCATGCATCCTGCATCTTGTAACTGCTGTTTAGAAGCGTCTACCACGCAAGCCCCTCCTCGACTGCGATGGCTGCCGCGGCGACCAGCCACGCGGCAGGATAGCGAATAAGGGCGGTGCTTGCGCGCGCACGTCCCACCCCGCTATTCGTTTGTCTGGGGTCAACGCTTTTTGTTGTTTCATTGCTGGGTTACTGTTCCTTCGTTGGTCTGGCTGGAGCTGGCAGGCGTAGTTGGCCATGGAAACGAGCTGTGCGTAGTTCCAGGGCTGCAGGGATCCAAAAGTGGAGGGCAAAAATAAACGCAGTTTGCAATTTCCATGCATTTTCCACTACCCCGTCGTACTGTTGCCGGGACGCTGCGTTCTATTTAGGGGCTCGCGATTCCGGCTCCAGGCCGTGCATTTCGCATTCATAAATAGCCTTAACAAGCGGCAATTAAGATAAGTAGGGCCGTTGTAATCGTAATGTCGCGTTCAAGGTCAGTGCATGGCTCCGCCGCTATGTAGGTCGCAAAAAGTAAACACACCGTAAGGCGGCCTTGTTTTTGGCGATAAATTTGTCTGCGAATACGAGACCTTCCCGCGATGGTTTTATTTTAAATCGTCGGCGATAATGCCTGTCGATTTATCCCGTTTTTAAAAGGTGGCAGCGGCGTTCGGATGTTTCGTTTCGCTGCTTACGACTGACAAACAGCGCGCAGCGTGCTATGCCAACTTCGATTCTTTGCCAAAATCACTATTTTCGTTCATTGTACTATGATTGGTAAGTGTTTTGTACAGGGTGGGTCACTTTTCACCGACTTTAAAGAGCAAGTACCTAGATAGGAAAGAAACAGTCGTAGGTTCCAGGGCTTTTGAAAACTTGCATGTCTTGGTGACCATTCGTTACCACATGTAAATGTACAGAGGCACCATCTTGTTGAAACCTAATATTTTGATGCTGTGCTAAAGAAAGGTCACCCAAATGTGCCAGTGTGCCTCCAGATCCAGATTGGTTTGTAGGATACTAGCGATTAAACGCAGCGCCATCTACTTCTGATAAGTTAAAAACTGTTGCCACGTTATTTTTTTTTTCAATATTAAAATGGTATACAAAAACAAATAATGCGGATTAGTTGAAATTATACTATGATATTCTTGTATTGTTGGCAGAGCAGCATTAGGGAATCTTCATGCGGGTGTTTGGAAAATTGCAACAGAGTTGGAACATTTATATAAGTTAAAAATCAGATCCAAATCCTTCTAGAAAGCAACATCAAGCCAACGAGCCATATCTAAAAGTAAGCAAGAAATATTTACCTGAGAACTGTCACTTACGTGATTAGCCATGGTTATCTAAAACAAGTACATGATTACTGATTAAAATTACATTTAAACAAACGAAAAAATGATGTTAACCCCAATCCATCGGGCGCTTGGCACTGGCATGGTCAATTGTGATTTGTTTTAAAAGACACCTGAAACCAATCAAAGCAACAAAAATGGTTCAGCTCGTACACCAACAATTTAACATTCTTGAGTGGAAACTTGAAATATATTGAATGCGAGCAATCGTGTCTTATTTGTTTACCTAATTAGAACGAATTTAAGCGGTAGAGGTGGCTAAGGGGTAAGAGCTTCTGGTTCTGGGCTAGAATGGGCGAAAGGGCGGGGGGGGGGGGGGGTCATCTTGTGAGGAAAAGGTAATTCATTATTTTAATCTTGTAAACGGTTTTTTTTATTTCTTCGTAGTCAATTTTACCAATACTAGAAACTAAATACTAAAGAAATCCATTAAACTATTTATTATTCCCAAATAATAATAATAATAAATAAATAATATTTATTTATGCGTTTTATTAATGTATAGAAAATCGTTTATTAATGCCCCTCCCTATTGTTAAATAATTTTTTATTTTGTAAAATTGTTTATCAATGACTTCTATTAACGAATAGTTTTCTATTAATAGATACCATGAATGTCAAAACTTAAAGTGTAAAATTTTTGTCATGCAATAAGATTAGATTTTCTCCAATTTAATAAGATATGATCAACGAAAATTAATCTTAGCCATTAACGAGTTCCCTAGCACTCGCACATTAAAATGTGTCGATTATTAATCGCTGTCATTAACACACTTGTTTGCTAGTTAACTATTAACAGGACCACTAATACGAAGCTCTAATAGAAACGTAAATTTCACGATATTATATGTATTAATATATTAAGCACTATCTCTACCATCAGTTCGCATTTGCATTTGTTTCTGCTGCAGCAGCACTAGGTTCCCATCCCCATTTATTCTTACGTCGAATTCACAGCGATTCCCCAATCGGGTTTTGGCAACCGTGGGGTTTTAATGTCAAATATTCCTCGAAGAGGAGAGTTTGATGCTACTGCTGTGAAGTAGTTAACAACAGTACTTACGACGAATTCATTGCATGAGTTAAATTTGCAAATATGGCAATTAATATCGCTTCGAATAGTTGTAAGCCTTGGGAAGAACTAAAAGGTTTGGAAGAACAGTTATATTTGTATATAACATTGTTGTGTGTTAGGGGATTTACAATTTTGTGATTTTCGGACCTAGAAATAGCTAGCTCATTCTTGTTTTTTTCTTTTGGATATTATAGTTTATAACGTAACCTTAAATGCATCTAGCAATTGTTAGTTTACTTCGTCAGCTTCCAATCATTACCAACTGTATAAAAAAAATTGCATTAGTAACTTATATTACACAACTTCGATTAAACGGTGGACGTGCATGATTCATGATCGTGATGCATTTTTATTTTAGGTATGAGTATCATACCTTCATAAATTGTCTGTTATGGCATGCCATATACACAATGTAGAAAGTACAAGTTAAATTTAGATATACATATTGATATTAATAAATGAGCCAATAAATGTTACAAACTGTTATCATGGGATTTACACGAAATTACATTCATATTCGTATATGATTCAATTATAGTTTGAGCAATTATCGTTATTTAGTAACAGATTAGAAAAGCAGTCAATGATAACACCACTGATAAATAGTGATTTCATAAGTATTCAAGTAGTTATACGATTTTTTTTTTGTTTTATTTATTTATTGTTGATTATAGATATCCTGCATTTGATTGATTGCATTGTAGTTTAGTCCTATGTACCATCGGTGGCATAAAAAACTGGTACAGCAAAACAACTTATTTTGAAAATTTTGTTGGTGACGCTGTAAGTCTATGTCAAATTCGAGGTTAACAGGTTAGGTTTTGCGTCAGTTTTGACACAAACTGATGCAAAACCTAACATTCTAACCTCGAATTTGACATAGACTTACAGTGCCGCCAACAAAATTTTCAAAATAAGTTGTTTTGCTGTACCAGTTTTTTATGCCACCGACTGTACGTTTTATTTATTTAATATATTTAAGAGGAAAATGCATTTTGAATTTCAATTTTTCATCACCTTCAACTATCGCTAGTGATGGCTATTTTAGTAGCTGTATTTTATTTTCTATTCAAAAATAAAGAAAGGTGAAGTTGAACACTAGTATAATGACATATTTGCTCAGTAGAAGAGTTTGCAATAGTAGCTTGTTGGTAAATCACCCTTGTATAACGCATTACTAATAATTTCTGCATGGTGCAATGAATTTCAATGAATATAAATGTATTAAAAGTGACATTTTTTAAAAATGAAAATATTGGCTTCACTGCGTCATAGTCCCAGTACGAAATATTTTGAATAACACCTTGTATATACGATATTAGTTAAAATAAAAATTCGCGAGTTCGATCCCCAGTCCCAACGAGGTTTTTACTTTTTAACAATAAAAAAAAATGCTGATAAAACCTCTATAACTGCCATCATTCAGATGTGATGTAAAGCCATGGGTCCCATGTTGCTACAATGTGTAGCATGTAAAAAATCCCTCCCTGGAGTTGGAATTTTCTTGGCAAAATTCTAAGTACTTATGACCTAGAGTCTATAGACCAGTCGGTGTCTAAGGTACTTGGTACTCCATATGCCAAGACCTTGCCCATAACAAACAAACAAAATAAAAATAGTATTTAATAGAAAGAGAGTAAAAAAAACTTGATTGAAGTTTCTTAGCTTTAACGAGTTCCTTTTTTCCTCCTTCCCAGACCCGCAATATTACTAGTTTGCTTTTACCCATAGTTATAAATCCGACTTGCGTGTAAATATTCTAACCTCCGCACACGTTTCAGGCCAAATCACAGCCAGCAGACGGAACTGTACAAGCCTTCGAGGTCGCCCCTGGCAAATGCAGCTCGCTATCCATACCCTGTGTCGCCCCAGCTACAAACCCCCGTTAGCCAGGTATCGAATCAGCGCTACAATGTTCCCCCGACGCCATCATTCCCTCCAGCGGGCTACCGGGAGTACCGGCAGCCCCGGATCTCCCTGCTGCACCCGGAGTACAGCACTCGGGCGAGGGAGCAGATGCAGGGGGGTGGCGCCCTCATCCACCATATCGAAGGCATTCCCGGCCAGAGCCAGCAGCCCTTCAAGAAGATGCGCCTGCAAGATCAGAAGGACATGCAGCCGCTACGGATAGACACGAGGGTAAGCTAACCTCATTCTCAAACATTGAAAATTGTAATGCCGGCAATGGTAAACTTGCAATATTTCGCTCAGTCTATATATACAAGGTGTCCTAAAAGTGGCAATAAAATGCTAGATAGCCATGCAGCGAGAGTGAAAAATTTTTGCATGCAAGTGGTACTATCTAACCAGCCAGATACCTACCATTGAGCTCGGACCTTTTTTCAACTTTTTTCTTTTTTAAAAAGTATCTCTGACAAGATCAGTGAAATTGGTAGTAATGATACATTACTTCCAGCTTATGTATCTCTGATACTTGATACAAGATATAAATGTATTTCAGATACATATTGCAATGAATCCCTACTCTAATTGGTGATAATATGTTATAAATAAATAATTTGTAGGTGTATCACCACAAATAGAAATAAGTTTTAATGTTGTCAATCTCAGAGCTTATTAAAATGTGTGCTTTGTATTTTACTACAAAATGAATGGTTCTTTTTTAATTTTATTTATTGACAATCAAATTTAAAAATAAATGCTCCGGCTTAGCATGAGAAAGCTCTGATCAAAGGGTTGGTTCGTAACATACAGTATAATATTTATTATTGAGTATAATTTATGCACAAGTATGGCAAACGCCCAGCTGTTCAGCCTGACAGTTTGCCCAGCTGTTCTGGCCTGACAGTTTAACCTCTAAATTGGCAGCAAAACACAGATGGTTGTACACACAAAAATTTAGCGTAATTGAACTCAAAACTCTCCAACAAACAATAAATTTCACTTCATGTATTTATTATCAATGCAATTGTGATTCAAGTGGTGTGGCTAACCGTTTTTGTTTCTTTCTGTTGACGTCACAGCAAAGGGACAGGCTGCTGAAAATTGTTCAACTCCTGCAATTTCTGTATCCAAATCTGACGCCAATCAAGTTTTAATAGCACTGTTTTCACTATTGTTTTTCTCTTTTTGTAGGTTGCCTTATCAATGCTCTATGCTTTCTTACATCCCTTTCCTTACCTGTCAGCTGCTTTGGCGATTGTTGGTCTTTTAATTTTAACACTTAACGCTGCATATAACTTTTGTAACGCCTCAAATATCTCTGTATCTTAACAAATTCACAATATTGCCTTGACGTTACAATGACAAATCTGTCAGTCAACAAAAATTAAGTGCATCTGCCATAACAAGCACAATTAATGAAAATTAAGTTAAACGTAACCCTTCCGATACTGTTTCTACTAATGCTAACCTCTGTCAAATTATAGTTACTGCTAATCATATCTGGTGCATTTATTAGGGTTTTATAATTACTTTAATGTTGCAATAAACAAAATATCAATTCTGGGCAATACACCATCACAATATATCAGAGATGCTGTCCAACTCGGCCTTATTCTTACACTTTTTTTCTATTTTATCTTTTTTATATAATCTCTTATTTGCTTCTTTGCTGAGTCTCGTATATCTGTGTATGTCTTTTTATGTTGGTAAAAGATGTTAGTTGCGATTAGGCGGTTTAGTACCTCAGTATTCTATTAATTTATTTTGGTTGCTTCTTCTGGCTTCTCCATATTTAACTATTAGTTCTATACTGCCATTAATTCTTTCTTATCTTCCAATGGAATCTCCACTTATTATACTTTTTCTTCCTCAGTAAGTCCATAGATTGCAATTATCGTATTTTTTTTCTCGTGTTTTTCAGAGTGTGCTTTCCGTTTTTTAATATTGTTTATTGACTTTGCTGCTTTCCTTTTTCTTTTTTCTTAGTCAGTTGTGGTTAATACATATATTTATATTTCGTTTGTTGAACTGGTCAAGTAATTCCACTTCTTTGCCATTTCTTTCTGGATGTTTCGAGTTGCAAATTTCTATGTTTTCGTATCTTTTTAGTTTCGTATCATGACGTTTATTTCTGTTTCTATTCCTGCCGCATTTTTTATTTTTCGTTTTTTGGAAGCTCTTCTAGTTTTATTTTTGTTTCTTTATTCAGTTTTAATTTTAGTCTATATTTATTGTTGATGCTTGAAATTGAATTTTGATTAGTTTATTTTCTGTTTGTTCTCTTTCCGCAATTTCTTTTTTTTTTCTCTTCTGTGTTGTGTTAGATCGAGTGGTATTTCTTAGTTCCTTTTTATTTTGCTAAATTTGTATGTTTTTCTAAAACGTTTTCAGCTTCTATTATACATATGTTTCTATCAATCGAATACATTTCTTTTGTTTTTACCTGCAGATTCTCTTGTATGAACTTTTCAATGTTGTCAATATTGTTGTTCTCTCTTGCGTCTGTTTTTGTTCTACTGTAGCACTTCTAGTTGTGTAACTCTTGTTCTTAACAAATAGTTTATTTCTGTAGATATTTTTTCATTGTCTTTCTTTAAATTGGATATGTCTTCCACATATTTCTTCTCGAGTCAATATTCCAATTGTTTACTCCATATTGTCCATTTGGGATCTGAACGGTGCCTTTTAAGAGTGCACCAAATGTTTCCTGTAAAAATATTGACACGAAACTATTAACTAAAGGAATCTCTATATTACAACCTTTCTGGATCATACTGTATATGCTACATTTTACAAAAAATAAAATCAATAGACTTTGAATAAACACATTTTTCTACAAAATTATTCACACAATTTTTATGTAATGACAGCGTACAAATATGTGGTGTTTCTTATAATAATAAATTTTTTTACACGCAGGAACACTCGGGAGCATACAACCCGCAAGTGGAGGCGATCTCCCCGACGCTGCCCGACCACATCCAGCAGGAAGACCAAGCATTCCGAAGTACAAAAGACGAGCTGCTGCAGCAGATCGGGAAGGTGGACCGGGAGATCGCGAAGGCTGAAGCGCAGATCAGCATTTTGAAAAAGAAGCAGCAGGAGCTGGAGGAGCTCGCCTTGAAGCCGTCCGTGAAGCCGGAGGCGCAGGAGGACACGCAGCCCAAGCACCAGAGCCTGGCCCAGAAGATCTACGCGGAGAACAGGAAGAAGGCGCAGAGTGCGCACGCGCAGCTGGAGACCCTCGGCTCCAAGGCAGAGTTCCCCCTCTACAACCAGCCCTCGGACTCCACCATGTACCAGGACAACTGGAGGAAGCATGTGACGTTCAAAAAGCGCTTATTAGAATACTTCAAGAGGAGGCACGTGGAGAAGGAGACGAGGAACTCGTACCTGACGGAGACCTACAGCAAGCTGATGCAGGAGTGGCTGCGGAAGGTCGATAAGATCGAGTCGGGGGCGAAACGAAAAGCCAAGGAGGCCAAAAATCGGGATTTTTTCGAAAAGGTGTTTCCCGAGCTTAGAAAACAACGAGAAGATAAGGAAAGGTATGGTTCAGTTTGTTATCTAGGGGGTGGTGTTCATAGTAATAATGCATGCGAACGTTGCGATTGTTTAAATGTTGTTAATTACAAAAAAGTGACTGGCAGTGTTAGTGTAGTTCACATAGTAAAATGTACGGGAGCGTTCGTGTCGTATGTCACGTGCAGCATCAGTATGTTTAATTGAAGTGTACCCCTGAGCCCAAGAGGATCTCTCTTAAATGGCTGCTTTTTTCCTGTTATCGTTTTCATGATGTCTTGTCTTTAGAACACAGAACAGCGATATTAATATCAAACTGTATGTTACATTTTCCAAATGTTTGTAGACCAATTATTGCATTTATTGTTAGAAATGAAGTGATACTGAAAACCAATAACCTTCTAGATTGCATCCAAAGTGGAAGGAATAAAACGTTTTACTGTGTTGAAGGTGGATGTATTAAAATGTACGAAAAACTTATTTTTTTGAGAACTTTCCTCACAAGATTCTTGCAGCTAGAAGTTTCCAAAAATTATTTATTTCTAAAATATAGTTAGTCAGAGAGGTATTTGTAAGAACATTTAAAATCAGCTACTATAAAGGAAAAAAAGAAGAGTAAAGAAGTAAATAGCTGTATCAACGTCACAATGCTGTACAGAGACGAATAGTGACACTTAGAATGCAGTAAAACCTGCTATATGTAATAACCCTGATTTCATTAAACAGTTTTTTATATAGGTCCTCCATATTCAAGCGCCCAACACATTTAATTTATTGTGTGACTTAAGTATATATGTTTGTGCCTGGTGTTGTTACTTGAATTCGCTTGATTGATTACCAATCCAGTGGATTGGAAATTATTATCTCGCTTATAGTGTCGTTGTTAATTGTAATTAAGCATAGAAATATGTCCAGAAGGCTCTGCCCTTGTCTAAATAAGTGACTTGCGTTGAGTGAGTAGGAACAAACAGTGTAAAAATGCCGAGTGGTTTTAAATATTGTTTTATTTAAGCTTTGAATTTATGCCACAGAGATCTTGAAATTGATCGAGTTACATGCCTGAAACTTAGAATTTCAGTGGTTTTGCAGCTGTAATTCAAATTTTAACAACTTGAACTGGTTGCTAAGAGCGTTTTAAGGGGGCTTTTTAAAGTGTCATAAGATTTTTTATTGTGTTGCTACATGTTTTCCTCTAAATTCAGTAGTAACATTTGAAAATTATGCTAAGGATTTGTAAGTCACTAATTGGAAGTATATCACTTTCCAGTATTTTAGTTACAGTATCTATTCAAACAGAGCGAGTATATCACTTTCCAGTATTTTAGTTACAGTATCTATTCAAACAGAGCGACAAAGGTAGTTACTTTGGCATGTTCCAGTGATACCGAATAATTCTATGGCCTCACTTAACATTTTCCCTTCTTCTGCCCTCTAATATAGGCCATTGGCCTGTTCTTAACCAGCATTACTGCCGGTGCTGTGACTTGTGAGCTGTGTGACACGCACTAATCCAGCGTGACCAACGGCTTAAGATGACTTCCAATCTGAAGTGGCAGATGTAGAGTGGTAATGTCGATAAATATCGGGATGTTTTATAGTTTTATGACATTTTTAAGAGTGTTTTGATTATATTGTCGTAAGATCAAACCAAATCCTCCAGTAATTGTACTTAATGTGAGTGTTATATTGTTTTAAATTATTTTGTACACTACTGGTCTTCGTGGTTACACAGTATATTATGTTCGTGTTGCATACAAAAATCAAGGAACAGAAGAATCTAAATTAATTTAATTCTTTCATTATGATAGGAGGAAACAATTGTTATCACTCAATTTTAAGAAGACGAAGGTTTTAATACTGGAATGAAATAAAATGCATTTTGATGTTCTGGAAACAACTAACTCCAAATAATAAATTCTTTTAATAAATAGGATTATGACAAAATCAATAAAAGGAAAGACATAAAACAACTCCTACAAAATTACACGCGATTTATAGCGCATATTAACCCCCATAACACAATTCGAGATTTAGGGAAAAACGCTCATTGATACTTTTAATAAACTGATTTCGAATAGTTATGAATGCAAAATAGTGCAGTTTTTGAAATCTAAATCTGTTTTTGTACTAAGTCTAGTTCTATAGAACATAATTTCGCATAAGACTGCTGTATATTATTGAGAACTAAACAAAAGCTGCTTATTCTCTGTTTATCTAATCAGCTTGACCGTATTATCGTTATTAGAAAGATATTACGAGGTATGTTCAATTAAAATCCATCTTTGGTCTATAAAAAATGTATTTAACAATATAATTGCCGGCACAGATAAGGCACCTATTCCAATGTTTCACCAACCGGCGTGTACCCAGCTCATAGAATTTTTGTGGCTGTCAATTGAAGAATTAGTTCACAGTGCTGACGACCTTTTACGACTTTTTCAGGAGTCCAAGAATTGCAATGGTTTACTGCCCACAGCAATTCTGGTTGCCTAACTAACACGAAAATGAAAGATTTCAAAGATGAGCACAAAATTAATATTTATTGCAAGATAAAGTCAGTATTTTACACTAATAAATGTACGTGATATGAGCAGTAACTATAAGTTGATTGAGAAAGGTTAGCATTAGATAAGGCAGAATCAAGAGGGTTACGTTCAGCGTTTTATTCATAATAAAGACGAGGTTTCAATTTCATTGATTTGGATGATCGTTGTGTATACAGGCTGCTTTATAAATAATCACATCAGAATGGTTTAGGGATGCATAACGCTTCTCCATAGTTTATTCCATGAGTGCTCGATAGGATTAAGGGCAGGTGATCGAGCAGGACATGGTGACATAGTAATACTTTCTTTATCTAAAGCTTTAGAAATAAACTTAGTTGCATAAACCCCAATTATCAAAATGAAAATAGTTTGACCAACAATGCGTGTTCCACCGTAAAGTTCAAAAAGTAAACGATAAAGTCATCTATGTGATTGTTGAAAATCGTTAAAAAGTTTTTAGTTATGACTCATTTTGGACATCACCAATGAAAATTTTAAACTTGGTAACTAAAATTAGAAAAAGATATAATTTATGGAAGGTAAATTAGATTATTTAATTACCTGTGGTGTGTGTAGTTTGACCATTATGTTGAAATTTATTTGTAAAATTTTACAATTTAAAGTAACCCATTTAAGATTCGAAAATCTTTGTATCGTCCTGTGTGACGTAGGCATTGAATTTTTGTCATTTTCTCGGCTTAGTTGTTCTGTTTCAAAATGGAAAGTATGAAATAGATTATTGTTTAAATTTATAAGTATTAAGTGTTACCTTCTTCTTTGGTTTTAGCCAAATATTGAGTAAAGATTGATGACCTATATTTGGCAGGCCGACCTTGAAAAATTAGGTTGTTTATCTGTAAGAATTATACATGGGGTTGGAATGTTGAAATAACGCGTTTACATAGTAAATAGTAAAGGGCAATTACCTTTTAATAAGAATTGGTGTGGATTACGGTCTACGTTTTGTGGTTCTACCATGTAGTCCTGGCAGTTGCTATTCATTAACCTTTGGTCGTAAGTTGACTGGACAGTTTTAGTTAGGTAATCTATCAAAGGGAGTCAAATTAAACGAGTGTGATAGTAGTAAATTGTTACTTACAATTTGAAACATTTTGAAAATGAACCGTTCGGGCATGAGGAAATTTGTACTAAGTTTGATCTCCATTTTACAAACGAACGTAGCGATAGCGACATCTGTACATATAAATTTAATCAAAAATTAATTGTTTGAAAGGGAACCAATTTGAAAAAGTGAAGAGTATTTAAATTTAGGGAGATTAAAAGAAAAATGTAATTAATTAGGTTTAGATATGAAAATAAATTTGAGCATTATTTTTTGATAGGAATATTGTCATGTTTTATGTGTCTGTTTTGTAATTTATAGCTGTGGGCGATTTGTTACTTTCAGTACATTCCAAAAGTAATCGTTTTTTTAAATTAGATTCCATGTGAAGAATTTTGATTGAAATTATGTAATTTGTCAATGGCATGATCTGAAAGAGCCGTATTTGCGCTGTGAGGGGATTGCTTATGTTGTGACATTCTCTTTTTTAAGTACTGTTTAGTTTGTCCAATATAAGTGGCTTCGCAATTGTTACATTGAACTTCATAAATCAAATGAGTTTTTGATTAGGATTGATTTTGTCTTTTAAATTTCTGTAAAAAATTTTTGGAAAGTGTTGTGGTTTTTCTATAATTTGCTCTACGAACAAAATTGACCTCTTCAAATTCAGATTGAGTCTGTTTAAAAAAATTAATGTTCAGGCTTATCCATATGTAACCGTAGATGCACACTTCTGAAGTTCGTAATATATTCGCACTTTCAGATTTTCTAATCCCAAATATCTTTGGTGTCCATGTGAATAACGGAAAACTTTGCTGATAGCTTCAAGTAGATTTTTATAAGAAAATTCGGGCATATGGTAAAAATTTAGACATAGCGTATAATCATAATTAAATTTCTGTTTTGGTACGAACAGTTATCTAATGAGATTGTTAATTCTTCTATTTGAGGGTCTAAACATGAAAACATTAACCGTTTTAAGAATGCAGATGAAATGTTATCTCTTCCAGAAACCGTTTCATCCCTCATCATTAAGGCTCGGATTTCTAGGCACAAAAAAGTCCAAAATAGGCAAAAAAAATAGGTTATAGGCATTAAATAGGCACAGAATAATCAAAATAGGCAGCTAACTCGACACAAAAAATGATAAAAAATGTAAGAAAATTTTTTTAGCAAATGGCTAAAATATGTTAAAAACAGCTTAAAAAAATGTGATATCATCGTTAATAATATTAAATAGACGTATATTTATTGCTTCTTATACTGAGAATATAAAATAATGTAAAGCTTACACCTACAAATTAAACATAACAAACTAACACTTTCTCTAGATTTTCCGGTGTGAAACTTCTCTGGTCTGACGAAATTTGTTTATATGCCATAAATGACCGCTCCACGTCACAGGAAGTAATTGGTGCATATGAAGCAACAAAACTAAATAGTCTTCTCCACGAACATTTATTGTAAAATTATGGATGGCAACATGTTTCGAAACCAAACTGTTTTCATCCTTAGGCCGTAATGATCATTAATATAGGTAGTAGTCGAAGCACATGTTAAAAGTGAGGTTAAAATTTTATATGTTGAAGACGAGATAGAAAATGTATTAAAAAACACACCACATGGAGAAGTGTACCAGCAAACTACGTTATAAAAATCGTTATACTGGTTAAAAGAGTTATAGACTGACGGTCATTGATGATGGCAGCACTCAGAATGAAATTAAATGAGTTACTTCTCCATGTGGTGTGTTTTTTAATACATTTTCTATCTCGTCTTCAACGTATAAAATTTTAATCTTACTTTTAACATGTGCTTTGTTAATACCTATATTAATGATCATTATGGTCTGAGGATGAAACCAGTTTGGTTTTTTCCTGGAGCTTCCTTTAATTGTTTTCGTAATTTTTCGATTCTGCTGATACATAAAGGTTCTCCAAATGTTTCTAAGTCTTTTATGATCAGTAAAATAATTTTAAATTAAGAAACAATGTAGGCTAAATCAGATTTAACGATAGAATCGAAACTATCAATTACATTTTTAACAATATCAAAATTTTCGTGGTAAAATACTGCAGCTTCTATCCTTGTGCCCCACCTTGTAAGTATGGATTCGAAGAGGGGCTGTTAAAAACACTTTTTTTTTGTCTTAGAAATAATTTCATTAACATTGGAATAATTGTTGCGGACAGTCTCTGCAACTAGACTCACAGCATGTGCAAGGCATGTACAATGCAGCATGTTAGGATAAAAACTTCCAGATTTTAACATGTAGGCCACGCCGTCTGTTAATGTAGATTCGTTAGGTACATGATTTTTTGAAATCTAGGACAAAAAACCCCTGGACAAAGAACCCCGGACATAAAACCCCTGGACAAAGAACCCCGGACAAAAAACCTCCGGACTGAAAACCCCCCGGACAAAAAACCCCGGACTAAAAACCCTAACCAGAAAGAAAACACCTGCAAATTATAATTAGTTATTAATTATAATTATAATTACCACTGATGCAAGAATGCAGATCAAAATGACATATGTAAAAAGTAGGGCATTTATTTAATACAAAATACATTGGCATCGGAGAAAACCTTCGCAGGCGCTGCTGCTCCAATTTAGTTTAGTCTGTCGCCCATTCGCGTCTAATTTTGTTAATTAATTCCCATATGTTTGGATGGTTTTGACCAACTAAATTACTCAACCGATAGTTCCACCCTTCAGTTTGGTTGTTGGTCTGTTCATCTTGCATTGTGGTCAGATGGACATTCCATGTTGAGGGAGGAAACATTGCGGGAGTAGTCGTATGTTGTCATTATTATTTCCTACCCTTCGGTACGTTACTGTTACGTAAATTGAATCAAAATAATGTAACAGTTTATGGCACCCGTCAGCAATATTATCTTTTAGATAATTCACACCCCTATTAACATCGTCTATGGGAAGAAATGCTAGACCATCGAGCATTCCACAAAACTTTATAAACCCCTCAACCTGTCTGTACCTCTGTTCTAGGCGAACGTGATTTAGAATTGCCGTAAGCAATAACATTAGGTTGTGTATTTTCTGTATACGTATTATATTAAATAAATGCCCCACTTACATATTTCATTTTTTCCGCATTCTTGTATCAATAATGAATGATAATTATAATTAATAACTTATTTTCAATAACAATAATAATCTCCCACGGACTCCACATAATTTGCGGGTGTTTTCTTTATGGTGGGGGTTTTTAGTCTGGGGGTCTTTTATCCGGGGGGTTTTTAGGCCGGGAGTTTTTTATTCTGGGGGTTTTTTATCCGGGGGGTTTTTAGTCCGGGGGCTTTTTGTCCGGGGGTTTTTTATCTGGGGGGTTTTTAGTCCGGGGGTTTTTTGTCCTGTAACGGATTTTTTGTATACTTTTCAAGAAATTTGCAAAACTTACTGCATTCTAATTTATACCAGGGTATATTGGCAGCTAACAGCGCTTGGCACAAATCAAGAGAAAAGTTGTTAACTTCTGAATTAAAAATTTTCGCTCTTTACTGCTATTAGATTGATGTGCGGCCGTATTCATGTGCTAATCCAAAGATTCTAGGACAAAAAACCCCAGACATAAGACCCCCGGATAAAAAACCCCCGGACTAAAAACCCCCCGGATAAAAAACCTCCGGACTTAAAAACTTCCCGGATAAAAAACCCCCGGACTAAAAACCCCCATCATAAATAAAACACCCTCAAAATATGTGGGGTTCGTGGGAGATTATTATTTTTATTAATAATAATGAGTTATTAATTATAATTATAATTACCACTGATGCAAGAATGGAGTTCAAAATGACACTGTAAAAAGTAGGGCATTTATTTAATACAAAATACATTAGCAGGTATCTTGGTATTATAGCTTTTGTTATCAGTGGTAATCATAGTTGTCCAATAAGAACGCAGGTCATTACTATTTTCTATAAATTGCAAATGGATTCTTGCATGAGTACGGAATGATAATTAATAATTGGAAATTGGCGACAGACTCAACTAAATTGGCTTTCTCTGAAGAATAAAAGACCGACATTTCAAATTTTGCAAACCCGCCTGAAACAAGTATTCCAAGAGCCAAGATTATACAGGGTGTATTAAAACGTGCGGAGAATATTTACAGCACGCAATTGTATGTTAAAAATTGAACCAAAAATTATAATTATCATTTGGTCTTGGACGAATAGTTTTTGAAATATTAGCGTTGAAAAGTTGTTAAATTAGGCAAAGTTGTGCATTTCGACAGCAACGGATTATGCATTCACAAGGCGAACGTGATTTAGAAAACTTTTTAATTGCCGTAAATAATAACATTAGGTTGTGAATTTTCTGTATGTGTATTATATTAAATAAATGCCCCACTTTACATGTCTCATTTTTTATGCATTCTTGTATCAGTAATGAATGATAATTATAATTAGGAACTTATTTTCGTTAATAATAATAATCGCCCACGGACCCCACATAATGTGCGAGTGTTTTCTTTATGGTGGGGGTTTTCAGTCCGGGGGTTTTTTATCCGGGGGGTTTTTAGTCTGGGGGTTTTTTATCCGGGGGTCTTATGTCCGGGGTTTTTTGTCCTGTAACGAATCCAAATGAATATTTCTTTGAACATTCGACCTTTTTAGAATGCATAAACTGATTTAATAACGTATTTTTGGATATAAACTTTATAAATACACCTCTTTAGTGCAGTCCTGGCAATAAACCACTTTTCCACCGGTAGTAAAACATTTTCTGTCTTGCACTAAACGGCACAACTTAACACTTACACTACCTTTTTCTTTGGACATTTTTAAATCTACCAACATCCACTGAATATCACTGCAAAAATATAACTACACATACCACTGGTTATCTATAAAAATTGTTAAAGGCTGGTTTATGCCACTGACGCGTTTATACCAGGGCTGCCAATGGCACAAACAAATATTTCCCGAAATGTATTACGAAAATTCTCGCTTTTTCCCGACCACAAAGTGCTAAACTTGCAGAGTGATTTTAAAAAAACTCAATTGCAGCTGGCCCCGGATAGCTTGAAACAGTTGGCAGTACTGAAGTATATTGTCAGTCTATGTCAAATTCGAGATTTGCAGGTTAAGTTTTGCATCAGTGGGACTGACAATACACTTCAGTACTGCCAACTGATTTAGGCTATCCAGGGCCGGCTGCAATTGAGTTTTTTAAAAATCACTGTATGTTTTGATGACGATTCATGCTTCATTATATCATTCTTGTGTGCATTTATGTTTATGTTGCACACTTTACAGAAAGCTAATTCATTTCCATTCCTCTTGGTATCAGTCCTTAAAACTATTAATCTTTAACCAAGAATCACAAAATGTATTTACCCTATTTTCCCGCTTTCGTGTGTAAATTTTGCTTTCTTTGGCAGCGTATTTTCTGCTTTCTCTGAATCATCATCTGGTTCGGTATTGTCAAAACTAGCTGTACTTGTAGCAGTATTACATCGAATTTTAAAAAATAGCTGTTTGAATTATAATTCATTTAGGGTACATAGTTAAGTATTTAAAAAAACTTGTTGGTTAAAATTAGCTAACTACCTGTTATCCATTGTTTGCAAACAACACAAAGTTGAGGTTATGTTTCTGTTTTGGTTATAGACGCCTGACGTGTAAACTGTCACCGAATTCAGAACTGCCAATTAAAAAAACCATTGTAACTGACTTATGAATTTAGAGATATTATCCTTAAACGCAAAAATATGAAATACGAGCCAAAAATAAAAATAAAATCAGGTGACATTTAAAAACCCCCGTTTTTTCCCGCAAAATTTCCGCTACCCATGCAAATTTCCCGAAATTCGGGAACATTCCCGGACATTGGCAGCCCTGGTTTATACAGTCTTTACTTAAGAGCCATTTACACGAACAACAATTTCTGGTACAGTGACGTTACCAGTCCAGCTAAAAGTAAATGGTAAGACCGTTGTACGCGAACAAGTTTTTCTTGTAAATTCATTTGCAGCTGGCTATCATGCAGTCATACCACCAATCTATTTAAAATGAAATAGAAACATAACCTCAAAAAATAGGTCTATCCTGTAGACCAGCATAGTTTTTTTTTTAATCACTTTGTCCTTTACCATGTAATACTAGGTAGTTTCCATACAATTGTTTCAGTTATTAAATTTCTTCTCTTTTCCACTGCCGCATTTGTAACATAAATATGTCTTTGAGGTAAGCACAAAACTTAGTCACCTAACAAGGTTGTGTTTATTAACGCAACGAAGAGGTTATGTTTATGAATTGGCGCAGGTTGTAGAAAGTAGCGCATGTTCCAGTTTGCCGGTAAAAGTTTGCTTGTAGGAACGGAGTTGTAAGACATTGTTTGTCTCTTTCTAATATGCGTTAATGTTAGACGGAGAAAACTTGTAACATCACTGTACCAGAAATTCTTGTTCCTGTAAATGGCTCTTTAGTCCCAGTTGATCCTAAGACCTGACCTTGAGAACTACCAACTTTTAACATAGTCCTAAGAATTTCTTAAGTATTTTTCTAAGAAGAACTGGCCTACAGTAAGCCCTGGACAATGCAGGGATTAAAAAGAAAGATAAACCCTTAAAAGGATGGGCATAGCAACCCAGCATGGTTTACCTGTCTAACTGTTGATTTAAATTCCAAGAATAAATAACTGTACAGATATTCTCCATTTAAATTTGGGGTTAAACGTTTTGTGTAAAATAGTTCTAAAAATATTTTAAACAAAAACGAAATTATGGGTGTAAAAAACGCGAAATAAATCAATTAGGCACTGAAATTAAAAATTGGCACTAAATGTGCAAATGGCTTAAAATCATCAGTAGCTTACGGTACGGATTTATTTATTTATTTATTAGTAGCTTCAGCGTACTTATGCGAACGTTTTGTCCGTCCGTCCGTCCGGATCGCCTGTAACTTTCGAACGGCTACAGATATCGAAATTTTGAAAGGGGGCAAAGTTGTTGCTAAGGTCCCGAGCACCTTCATGCGCTATTTGGTTTTGGCTTTCCACTTTGCAAAATTTCCAAGCATTGTAGCACAGTGGCGGTTTGTCCACTTGGCGCCATCTACAGAAGCTCGGTGGTCACGTTTTGAACTACACATTCTGAAGCTACTCGTTAGACCTGTCCTTGAGCAGTTTATTTATTTACAGAAATAATATTTTCAATATTATTTCGCGAAGGAAAACCCTTGTGTGCGAACCTGCAGACAATTGACAGTGTTTAATTCTAACATACATTTTCACATAGTTTTTTATAAGAAGTAAATGGAAAAAAAAATTAAAAAATAAAAGATGAACATTTTCATGAAATCTGTTACAAGTTACAATATCACCGTAAGGCATGGAAGAAGTCATTATTTATGTTACTCTCATCCAAGTGAATTATCTACTTCCGCAACGTACGTTTATATTTAGTTTTGTCCAAATCAGAGTTTTTCAACTGTTCAATTGTTATATTTTTTCTGTTGATCGTTTGTTTATTTATGGGTTTTATTAATGTATAGAGAACCGTTTATTATTAACCCTTATTAATGAATGATTTTTAAAAATCGTTTATGTTGGTGGCACCACAGTCCCACCAACACAAACAGTGCCAACCTAAGAAAAAAATCACAACCATTTATGGTCACCCTGTACCATTAGTGTCAAATTCTTTTCATGGAATAAAATTAGATTTTCTTGAAATTAATAATATACGATCAACGGAAAAGTATTGTAACTAACTCGTATGTTAATCGGCGATTAATAATCTCTACAATTAATGTCTTGCTCTCATTAACATACTTGCTTGTTAAATAACTATTTCATAATACCTACTTGTTATTTGTCAATAACAGAATTGTTAACCTGACTGAAAAGTTCCCCATAACAGCCATGGCTGTTATACATTTAACAGCCTAGGTCATTAAGAAATAACAGAACAGTAACATTTTAACATTGCAATACCGAAATATATAGTTGGTGACACTATAAGGTATGTCAAATTCGAGGTTAGCAGGTTAGGTTTTGCGTCAGTCTGTGTCAAAACTGACGCAAAACCTAACCTACTAACCTTGAATTTGACATAGACTTACAGTGTTGCCAAACGTAATTCTTTTCCATAGGTGACCATGATAAGACGAGTTTTATAACACTCATACTCATACTATTTTACTTTTTCATTTAAATTGCTCTAAAATTTCAATTTTGTAGGTGTTATGAAAAATATTCAATGACATACGGCCGTTATCGCATCTAACTAACTCGGATAAATTCATTAGCCTCGGCCTGACGGCCTCTGCCACAATTTAACTGCGTTTGTTAGATGCTTACTGACGGCCTTATTTCGTTAATAACTATTTTATAACACCCACTTGTTATTTGTCAATAACAGAGCTGTCAACCTGACTGAAAAGTTCCTTATAACAGCCATGGCTGTTATACATTTCACAGCCTAGGTTGTTAAGAAATAACAGAACAGTAACATTTTATCAATATTTATTCAACATGAATACTGGCAAAAAAAAAGTGTAGTAATAGTATATTACAAAACAAGTTTAGAAAAGTAAAGTTTTATTAAACAAATATAGCTTGATTGAGTAATATTTATTTATTCATATTTTTACATGGATGTCTAAATTAAAAAAACTGAAAAGCCCAGTGGGCAGATAATTTTTGGGAAACCCTGGTTTTTTGCCAACCCTGATAATGCGCAATATTTTGGTGAGTTTTGTGGAACATTTTTACAGTCGCGACCAAAAAAAACGGGACAGTTTTTTTTACCTAATTAACAAAATGCGAAAAGAAGTGCTGACACTGACAATTTTAATTAATAAATGTCATCAAAAGTCATTGTTTAGATCTGAATAGTGACTTTTGATGACATTTATCAATTAGAATTGTCAGAGTTGGCACTTCTTTTCGCATTTTGAAAATTTGGTCAAAAAAACTGTCCCGGTTTTTATGGCTGCGACTGTATGTATCTATTATTATACGAGGCGAAATAAAATCTGTTTTTTCGCAGGGCTTCATCGTTATTATTAGGTATAAATCCATTACTAATGGAAATGGTGTTTTGTGGATAAATATTATTTTCATCAATTGATGAATTTATGGAAAAAATAGCTCATAACATTTTTTTGAAATCCAAACTTTTTTACAAACAATAACGTAATCTTATTATTAAGTTTAAATTTTTTTCACACGTAGAACATTAAGGTTTTAAAATTGTAAGTAAAATTTAGGAGCACGTAAAATCTGACATAGCTGTGCAATTAAAAATTATCCACGAAGTACTTAAAAATGTATTGCAGACTAAAAATGTCAATGTTTGGCTTATTATGTATAGATGAAAAGATTTTTGCGTGTATTTTTACTCTTTAAATGGGCCTTTCAAAAAATATAGCAGGATTTTAAATAAGAAAAAAACATTTTTTGCACTGCCTTTATACTTATGTTAGCAACATTGGTAATATCAAAATACTATATAATTCATTCAGTTGCATTATATCAGTGTTCCAAAAAAAAAAAACTCATTTAAGGCAGGCCTTGGAAAGAGAGATAAAAAATCTAGTCATGTCTTAACTTCAGTCTATTGGTGAATGTCAGATTGCATTTTGTTTATGAAAGCATCTGTCACTGTGACAGGCAAAAATGTAGACTGCTTTAAGTTTACTTGTATCAAGCAAAAAGGAAAATATGACGACATTTACACAACAACAAGGAGTGTAATAATCATAACAGTAAATAAAAATTGTTTTTATTAAGTGTTTTGTATATTTTTAGGAAAATAGTTGAAGATCGAGATGTAATTTAGTTCTCTCTGGTAGTTCATTTGCTCCAATCAAGTTATGGCAAACTTTATTTGATCATGGCATGCTAGGAATGAGTTTTTGTTGAAACACGATACAATGGATATGCATGTTAACAAATTGCAATAAAGCTCTTTTAGACATTGCGAATATTAAGCAATTGCAAGCGAAAATATTATGACAACAAACTGAACAGCGAAGACTGTTAAAATTGTCTTCCAGTTCCTACTACTGCTTTTGTTGAAATACATATTCTTAAAATTTAAAAAAATCTGATCTGTGAACTTTCGCGGTTCTAGGTAAATTGTGTAGGCATTTTTTCGATGCCCCGGCCTAATTTATTTCTTTCCTGGATTCAGATCGGTTCACATGCATAAATTTACAAGAACTGGCAACTTACCAGAAATTCTATAACACCCCTGCAGTCTGGGTTGTAAATCAGAAACATGATACTAGGGGGTGCAAGGCGAACAGCGAGTCCTTTCATATAGCAAGTGGTCACACACGCCTGACGCGAACACAAGCTCAGCTAATTCCACAACCAGTCATGCAAGCAAAACGACAAACATTCAGCTTTTAGCAGTAATGTGCTCATTACATAATACAGGGGGTTTTATGGCCCCCCGCGTCGTCCCACGTCACATCTCGAGGAAGACATCATCAGGGATATTCTTCGGTGCACCTTCGATGATATGTACCCGTAAACACGGATGTTTACCGCATCTAGTATGCCTTAACCGAACGTTAACGGCATCAATGGGTCCAACCCATGTCAATGTAACCCGCAATTACGGTGGCCGCATGGACCGTAAAAGACACAGGTGCAAGGCATCTTTGGGAGATGGGCTTCCCGAGCCACCCAATTGCGCTAATTGGGGTCACTGATAAGCACAATGCTTATCAGGTCAAGGATCGTGGGCTACCTCGCCGAATAGCCATTAATCCAGGTACGAGGGCACCCTCTGCGACAATGTTCGTTTTTACAGACCTCATCGTTTTGTTCACTCAATTATAATCTACAACTCATTTCACTTCAAAACATAATCGCGGTGGAATCACACACTCTCGGAGAATTAGGCTCGCGTCCACACATGTGTGGTCTCGCCTCCCGACTGCCAAAAACACATAAGCACCCTCGTATTCTAAAATGCAACCCCCGGTCACTTCGGGTTCACAACATTCCAAATATGGGAATTCTCGGCTAAAGGCCTTTCCATAATTTAAATCTACCTGCTAAAACGCCAGCCGAAGCTTAAAATCAGCCCCCGGTCTGGCTATTACTTTGGGACTTGTTCCAATTCTGGGCTAAATTTAGAACGTATCATATTTCAGTGGCTGGTTTAGCCGAAAGCTCATAATTGTACGAATACAAATAAAATAATATTTTCAAGCAGCCCCAAGAACACAAAAATAAATATTACAACAATTGCTCGAATGCAATTGCTCGAAAACGAATTGCTCGAAATCATTTGCTCAAAAGTCAATTGCTCGAATGTGACTTTTCTCGAATTGCAAGTTTCTCGAACAGCAATTTCTCGATTATCTGTTGCTCGAAAAAATAAAGTTGTGAAATAGCCTTAACTCGAATCAGTTAATATCAAATACAGTGAAATCTCCCTTACCGGACACCTCTAATAAGCGGACACCTCTCTTACACAGACATGTTGTTGGGAACCAACTTGCTTGCATTAACTTTACTAATAAAATTTTCTCTATTAACCGGACACTCTTAAACGGACACAGACACCATTTTTCGACAATTTTTAGACTGTGAATCTCTCTTGTACGGACACTTCAAAATGCAGGCCCAGCTAATATCGTGAGGCGTCAAAACAATCCATAAATCCAACTTTTATTGATGATTGTTAAAATATAGAATTCATTTGCAATACAGGCGGTATTAGGCGTTATGACCCCAGGAAATTCGACACTTTCATTGCCCCATGTACGATATTATTACAAAACAATCCATGTCCCTTGATTTTAGAGGCCTGCAATTCAAAACTACTGTGCCTTTTGCGTAGGCAGCCCATTATGATTAAAAAAAAAATAGCAAGAATTGTTTCTGCTTGCTTTTATGGAATGAAAGAATAAGAAAACTAGGCTCAGAGTCCCCCGCGACCACGGAGTCTGCGGGTATCAAGTTACACCACTGTAATCAATTCGAACCAGAGGATGATTTATGCTTATCGGTAATGGCTGGACTGTATAGGAATATCCCAGAAATCGAAGACGTTGACCCTGACGAATTTGTAAACATTGACAAAGAAATAACCCTGGAAGATGATGTAACTGAAATTTCAGGTAAATCAGCTGCCATTCATGTGCAGTTGACAGAATTAGAAAACGATGAGGCGGTAACAGTGAAAAATTTTAAATGTTTTGGTAAAGAAAGTACGTATTCAAATTGTCAAAATATTTAGAAAAACATGCGGAAAATATAATAAACAGTCAGAAAAAACCTTTACGTCAAACGAGTATTTTAATATGATTCAAGCAAATTGCGCTCTACGCGCACGTGAAATAGGATACGCGAAAGGTCAAGATCCGAGCCGAGCGCTAAGATAAGAAAAACAAAACCTAAACAAATATAAACATCTGTGAAGCCGGAACGTGAGATTTTATTTTGTGTTACAGACACACAGACACACATTAAGGAAAATTATATTATAGATGTGCTATTCCACGGACGTAATCATAGATATTTCTGTCATGTCCATAATTATTCACTAATTTTAAAAGTCTCTGTGCACTATCACGATATATTCTTCGACTTTGGTGTGTTGTTGACCGCTGACATATTGTTCTATCCGTAATTCGTTCAAACTCTGCTCCCTCTTTAATGCCGAAATAAATTTCCAGATGTTAAGACCACATAAATTCGGGCAAAATATTTTCGAGAAATTGCAGTTTGAGGAACTTGTATTTCGAGAAAAGTTACATTCGAGCAATATGATTTTCGAGCAATTGATTTCGAGCAGTTGCATTCGAGGAATTTGCTGGGGACGAACTTTTGCTACATTCAATAGTGTGCTTGAGATTAGTGATGGGAAGTTTCGATACTTTTGCGGACTCGTGTCCATCGGATTCGATCCTCGGATCGACATCGAAATTGAATGAGCATTTCAGACACCCGGGGTCCTCGGTCATTTCGGACCCGGAACGAACAACGCGCGTATCTTAGTTTTGGTGAGTGGTCACGCAGTCGGTAATTCAGTATGTTTATATATCTCAAACATCAATTGGGCACATACAAAGCCGCCAAAAGCCATAAATCACTGATAACTGATAAAAAAGCATACAACTTCGGCCGTATCGTGTGTTGCCTGTCGACGTCGAGCCTCTAATAATAAAACGAACACCATCATCATTTGCTGTTCCCCATTAACACATCGTATTGTATTCTGTATTAAAATGGATTGAATAACGGAATGCCAAAGGAATGAATGTCCGCGAGAATTGAAGCCTCGCGACTTTTTCGTTCCTCGGAACGAATCCGGACCGAAACTTGGACTCGATCCAAATCGATCCTGACCCGGATTCGATCCTTTGTATCGAATCCGACCGGATCGACACATTGCTACTTCAGATTTAAACTATAAATAAGATTCTTGTTATAAACACACTGGACGTGGCTTTACAAACATTTAAATTTGCACAACAATAACAAAACGTTTATCTTCATTATTAGTCATAAAGACTATAATGCAACGGGTGATTTTTAAAGCAAGATAAATGTATGTTATTACGATGAGCATGCCTACCGTGACACACCAATCACCGAATACAGGCTAATATTGTTTATGTCAGGTGTGTATCAGATACAACAGCAAATAATTCTAGCAAGCCAATAATAACCTATTTTATATAGAACAATATGACGAAGTGTAATTTCTCTTTTTTCTAGGAATAATGTAGTCTTGATTGTGTTAGAGTTTACATGTTGCTCCGATTCTTTAATTGATTCTCTATTCTGTTCATCAAAGGCCTTTTGTATTATCTGTTCACCAAGCTCATTTAAAGCGACTTGTCAGTTCTTATGTCATCTTTTAATATAAAAATTTAATTGTTATATCGTATGTTCCAAAATCTTCTTCTTCTTCTCCCTCGCCCTGGTACCCTAAACGGGTGTCGGGTTGTGATCTCCTGTTTCTTGAATCCATTTCCTCCATTTATTCCGGTTCCTGGCCTCTTCTCTCATTTCCTTTATCGTTTTTCCCCTAGATTGTCCAATATTGATAATTTGATTTAGCCATGTTGTTCTTGGTCTTCCTCTCTTCTTCTTTCTGTATTGTTTAGCCTCCATCATTTTCTTAGGTTTGGTTTCATTCGTATAAGATGACCATACCATTTCATCTGTTTATTCTCTATTTTTCTGCATATTGCTTCTTGTTGTAGCTGGATTCTGATGTCATCGTTTCTTATGCGGTCCATTCTAGTTTTGTTGACTATTTTCCTTAGTACCCTCATTTCCATAGCTGTTAGCTTGGATTTGTGTTTATGCTGGAGTATAGCATTATAGGGCTTGTTATAGTGTTATGTATCATTAGTTTAATCTTCCTACTTATTTCTTTGTTTCCAAAGATGGTTTTATTAAGCGCGTAGTATGCTTTATTTGTCTTTTTTATTCTGTTTGCTATTTCTAAATCATATTTCCCGTCATTTGTAAATGTACTTCCCAGGTAGTCTATTGTTGTTACCTCCTCCATCGTATATTTCTTCCTCTGTTATTTTATTGAATACCGGTACTTTACTCTTATCAGTGTTAACTTTCATATGCATTTTCTCTTATCTCCTCTATCCAAGCATTTAAGAGCTTTTGCATTTTTCTTTTACTGTCTGCGATTAAAACTATGTCATCAGCATATAGTAGTGCATCAATCTGAATTGGCTGCATATTTTTATAGCCTATTGTGGTTTTCAAACCTCTGTTGTTTTCTCTAACATTTTTAAGATCCTATCCATTACTATTATGAAGAACAACGGGCTTAGACTGTCTCCCTGTTTGATTCCTATTTTGAGTTGTACGTTCTTTGATCTACTCCCATTTACTTGTATTTGAGCTTTTGTATAACTTTCTATTAACTTTCTAGGAATTTGTAGTTTTTCTAAACATTCAAATATTATATTTCTCTGTACTGTGTCGAATGGTGCTTATAGGTCTATAAATGCTAATATCAGTTCTTCTCCCGTTTCCATATTCTTTTCTATTATATTTCTTAGGATATATATATATTGTCATTCGTTTGTCTGTTTGTCCCGAAAGCTGCTTGCTCTTCTTCTAGTTTGTCTTCTGTATATTTCCTTATTTTCTGTTCTATAATTCTTGTGTATGTTTTGTATATTACCGATGATAGGCACATGGCTCGATAGGTCTCACAGTTTGTTTTGTCTTCTTTTTTACTTCCTTTTACGATAAAGGAAGTATTGGATTCACCCCAAAAATTCGAAATTGAGTTTTCAACAGATCTTCACGTTTTAGAGTCCCCTGATCCCAAAAAACATATTTTTTTTCATTGGTCTGTGTGTCTGTGTGTCTGTCTGTGTGTCTGTCTGTGTGTCTGTCTGTGAACAGAATATCTCAAAAACGAAATAAGGTATGGCGTTGAAACTTCATATATAAGTTTTGTGTACTATGTAGATGAGACAGCAAGCTTTTTAAAAAAATCGCATAACCGGAAGTAGGTGTTTACTCTTGTGATTTTTTAGTTTTTTTCGATTTTTTCAAAAACGGCTCTAACGATTTTTTTCAAACTTTACATTTTTATTACATTTTTAATGTGCATTAACGTGAGATAAGTGATATTCCAGTTGAATACTTCTAAAGTGGGTTTCTTTTGTTTTTTTTTCTATTTTTTTTATTAACTCCTATTTTAAATAGAACACCCGGTATATTATTACAGTTTTGAATTCTGCTTAAGATTTTAGAGAAAATTTGTCTCTTCAACTAACGCTCTATTTTGTATCGTTTTTGTAGAATTCGTAATTTTTGAAAATTTTTGACAAATGCTTAGAAATTAAAAATCAAATTTTTGGCTAATTATAAGATCACTGTAAAAGGAAGTTGTGTGAGTGTATCACACCAGATTTTTATAGATTGGGATCATTAGGTTATTGTTCCATTCTTTGGGTATTTTGTTATTTCTCTCTGCTTCCTTGTATATTTCCCATAGCCAGTCTATTCCTATTTCCCCCAGCCATTTTATCATTTCAGGTTCTATATTGTCCTCTCCACATGCCTTTCCTATTTTGATTTTTCCTATTGCCTCTATTACTTCTTGTCTATTTATATTATACATCTCCGTTTCTTCTTCGTGTATTTCTTGTTCTCTTTCTTCTTCTCTTAGGTCATTTTGTTTTTCTTCTTTGTCAAAATTTTCAGCAAATAACTCCCTCCATCTATCTGTCATGTCTTCTGCTTTTATTATCAGCGTGTTGTCTTTGTTTCTTATCCCACTTAGTTCGTTCTTTCCTTTACCTCTCATAGCCTTAATTTTATTCCAGAACTTTCTGTTATTGTATCTAAAGCCCTCGTTTAGTTCTTCTCCGAACTCCTCTCAGGTTTTCTTCTTGGCTCGTTTTACCTCTTCTTTTGCTAGTTTATTTAGTTTGTCGTATTCTTCTTTGTCTTTATTTTTTTTTCGTTTTTTGATATCTGTTCCATGCCAATTTCTTCTATTTAACTGCGTTCTTCACTTCTTCGGTCCACCATCTAATTCTTTTATCCCCTTTTCTAATTTTTTTTATTTCGCATATTTTCGTTGCCGTATTAAGTATAGTTTCCTTAAATGTTTTCCATCTTCTTTCTAAGTTTAAATTGGTATTTTTCCTCTGTTGGGTTTGTAGGGCATTATCAGTTTCCTTCTGCGTATTGTTTTCTCAGCTTTTCATTCTTTAGCATTAATCTTCTTATATATACTGCATTCTTCTTCCACACTTACGGGTTGTGTTATTTTTTCCGTGATTTGTGCTAAGTTCTGCCTCCTTGCGTACTTTGATTTCTTTTATTGTGCTCTCGATTTCTTGGCTATATACAATGAAGTCAATTACACTCTTTACATTTCTTCCTTCTGCTATAAAAGTGTATCGATCTTCAATAGGTTGATCCCAGAAAGAGTTTCCTATTTTTAAGTTGTTTGTAATACAGAATTCCAGCATTTTCATTCCATTTCTGTTTATTTCCTTTTCTCCAAATTCTCCCAAGGTGCCCATTCCCTTATTCATGTCATTTCCTACTCTAGCATTCCAGTCCCCTATTATTATTATTTTATCTGTTTCATCTCTTGCCTTATCCATTGTATTTTGTAATGATTCATAGAATTCATTCATTTTTTTCTTTTACTGTTCCTTCTATTGGTGCGTATATTTGTATGATGGTTATTTTTTCGTTGATTTCCAGTAGCATCGAAATTATTCTTGATGATATCACCCCACATTTCACTACCCTTTTATCTAATTCTTTTTTAATTATTATGCCCACTCCTTCCTTTGCTCTGTTGCCCATTTCTACTCCTGAATAATACATTTTATACAGGCTTCCAAGATTTTTGTTTCCCTTTCCAGTTATTTTTGTTTCACTTAAACCTAATATCATTAAATCATAATTTTCCATTTCATCCAAAATTTCCATATCTTTTCCTGTTAGTGATGTTACGTTCCATGTTCCCAACTGCCAAGTTTTTATTATGTTTGTTTCCCATCTGTTTTTACTAAGTACATTGTCCCTTAATCCGGTTTTAATTTCCCTTATCTTCGTATTTCCTTTTATATTTTCATTTTCGTTATCCTTTTTCTTAGCTTGTCTCGTTTCCATGTTTTGGAGTATTATTTATTTTCCTTGTTTTATTAATCTTCTTTAAATTGTTTTTTAGAGCCTCATCTTCTTCATTGGTTTCCAGGGATCTTTAGCTAAGTGTTCTGCCCTTTTTTGTATATTCGTCTATCTCACGTTGCATCTCGTTCTCATCTTTTTTCTCTTCGTTTTCCTTTATATCCTACTTTTCTTTTTCCAATAGTTTCTTTGTCGCTCTAAGAATTTCCAATTTCTCAGTTCGATCATTATTGGTCTTCTCTTATTTTCTTATTCTTTTCCAATCCTTCTGATTTCTGTTACCTCCTCTTCCATCTCTATTGTTACTTCCATATCTCTTAGGATTGTTCTCGTTTTTTCTTTCAGCATTAACTCGCTCTCTTTATTAGTTCCCTCAACTCCATGTATTATTATTTTCTTTTTCCTTATCTCCCTCTCAATTTCTTCCACTCTTCTATCCTGGTTTATTATTCTCTGTTTGAGCAATTGGTTCTCCTTTTTCAATTGTTCATTTTCCATTTTAATTTATATTAGCTCATCCTGAAAGGTGTCCATTTTCATTTCCATTCTTTCATCTCTCTTTTCCATATTGTCTAGCTTCGTATTTATAGCTGCTAGCATTTCCATCATCTTGACTAATTTTGCTTTTCTATTTGTTGTATTAATTGTAAATTTCACTTCTAAAATATTTCCGTTCGTGTTGTATGATCACAATTATTATTTTACACTTATCGGTTATCGGTTTATTGTTTCCCGTTTAGGTCTGGATTTAAATGTTTTCGCACTTAGATTTAACGTGGTATTTGTCCAATTGCGCGGTAGAAATCTATTTCCGAGTGCGACTTTCCTGCTGCAGGCATTTGTCCACTCCAGGTGAACTACTTTCTAGCAAGCCCCCTAAATATAGGAAGCGTCGTCTGCGTCACGATAGGAAGCTTGGCCAAGCTACCTGCTACTAGATAAAACTACATCCCAATTCGACAACTTTGACGGATGTACACTATTTGGAATTACCTTGTGGATCTAAGTGTGGGGGGCTCCATTGTTTTTGTGATTGCAAAAAAACAAAAAACTGTTTTTCGATTTTCTTGTTCTCTCTACTACCGCCATCGCCCACTAGTTTTTCGGAAACCCTCTATAATTATATCTGCCTTCATAGATGTCGACGTACCAATCCAGTTTTTATAGCACGTGTGGGTTGGTGCTGGAATATCTTCAGCGGCAGCTTTAGCGCAAATGGGACAAAATTTGTTTCGAACGGCAATGTTTAAGGGTTTTCCGGTTTTAGCACCTACAATACAACCCTAAAAGAATAATGAATGATAGAAAATGATCTCATTTTCCAACGATAGTTGTCCTTACTACACAAGATATAGCAGAATAATTGGTTTTATAAGAACGTTTCAACCATGCCCCGTTCGCAATTACCATAATTAGAGGAAAACCGTCACTATCAACATCTCCAACCTCACGTGCAAATAGGGCCTCTCAGTAGGGATTCTCAGAAACTTTAAAACTGCATGGAGTATCTCCACCTACTCACGGTCGGAAAAGAAACTCTCACGATCGTCAAAATGTGTATAGTTTTTACAGGTTTTTGTCCTTATTTTTCATCGGATCAAAAAATAAAAAAATACGTATAAAATTAACTTACAATTTACATCCAGTACTGAGCCAATTTTTTTCAAAAAAAATAAAGCAATTGTTTCAAGTTTTGATTTTTTTTTAGAAGAATCTATATGAAAATTGGGAAAACAGCCGTAAGTACTCAAAGTAATATTGTGTTACGGATATTAGAAAAAAAATTGAAGTGAATTAAATGAATATTAAAGACAACACATTGTAAAAACGATTTAAGCCTTAAAAAGGAGCATTAAAAAGCAAATGCCATTGGAAAGTCTCATTGCAAAACAAGAATTTATTTATCAAAACTTCATTACCTAATTGAAATAGTATCAAATGAATGACGTAATAAGTCCTTATCTAAGCAGTTGTAAATAAAATAAATTATTATGAAGAGTAATTGAATGAAAATTTCATTATGACAAATTTATAGTTATTTATGGTATAAGGGTGTTATATTACAAACGATGGGAAAAGTTGAGCCTTCGAGGCCGTTAGGCCGAGAAGGGTCATTCCTCGAGTGAATTATTTGTAATAAGTAATAACAAGCGCCTGCCATAAATTTTTTTTATTAAACAATTCAATAAATATCTAAAAAACGAATTCTGCATTGACAGCTGTGAAAAGTCATAGTGACAATTTGGAAAGTACCGATAGATTCGTTTTATACGTTTGGCAGTACGAAGTGTATTGTCAGTCTATTTCAAATTCCAGGTTCGTAGGTTAGGTTTTGTTTGTTATTTGACACAGACTAACACAAAGCTTAACCTGCAAATCTCATATTTGACATAGCTTGACAGTGTTGTAAATAAAATAAAACCCTGGGGTTTTATGGTTATAAAACTCGAGGGGTTTATAGCATACATAATACGTTACCAGCGTACATACATCAAACAAGTAGAGACACTCATGTCAAATGTTAAAACCTGTCTAGAGTGCCTGGGACAGTAACCGGGTGGTATTTCTAAGCTTGGCTATCAGATGGCAGCACAAAATTCGACCAATCAGAGCCAGTTACTGGCTCTGCTACCAATCAGAGCCAGTTACTGGCTCTTCTACCAATCATATGTTATAAAATAGTGGCGCCATCTTTTAATATTATCGGAAAGTACCCCCAGGAGCCGTTTAAGGTCATACAAATCGGTATTTTGACATCAAAGAAACCGACAGTGAGTGTTTCTACTTGTTTGATTTATGTAGGCTGACATTACTAATAGCTAGTGATGGGCTATATTTCACGAACTGTGATTGAATCACTGTAATTAAAAATAACCGGTAATGATTGTTACTAAAGTTGTTAAAAAACTGTGATATGATCACGACTTTCCGATGGTGCCAGGTCTGTACCATTTTATATAAAATAATATCTTGATGTATGAGATGGGTTATGAATATCACATAAATATGGTTTAGAATCCATTTTTGTTTATTGCTATACGTTCTTTGTAAAGTTTATGATTTCACAGTTTATAGTTAGGTTTAAATCATGATTTCATGTTCGAATGAATTGTTATTTTGTTACTAGAAAATCCAAGGGTTCCGATGATTAGTTGGTACAGGCAGACCTCGCCGTTCGCTGATTTGATTTTACGCAGGGCACTTTTGTGCCAACTGTTACAATTTTCACACCCTAACGGGTGTTCTTATAAAGGTCACTAATCTGACGTTAACTTTAATTCACTGTTAAAATAAACAAGCGCATAAAAATTTGGTTACTAATGAATAATATGTCATAAGCGCGAACGTTTTGATGAGCTTTTGTTTATTTTAACAGCGATTTAAAATTAACGACAGATTAGTGACCTTTATAAGTAAATAAAGCAGACGTATGCGGTTTATGTCACGAACACCTAAATAACATCATTTATCACGAACTTGTCAACACACTTATCGCGCCTATTCCTTTGAGTCTCTTATTACCAAATTGGACCTGAAATTAAATTATAACGTGAATAAACAAATGGACATTTGAGCTCTAGATTCAAGTGTTACGTATGGAATTTTAGTTCAAGCTTTACTGTCTTCTCGGGCGTTTCTGCCGAAATGTTTTGAGGTTGCATAGTATAAATAAATCTAGTTGATGGAACCTAACCCCGTTTTTATCATTTATGTGTTTACTTGCGCATTGTGGTTTTGCGCTTTGCGGAATTCTTCTGGAACGTAACTCTGCCTGTACTTCTATTCATATCATGTTTGTAGAGTGAGGGAAACTAGCCAGATTTTTATTGCAAAACATAAGGAATAACACATATTTATAGCTTGGGCAGTTTGACACCAATAATAGGATATAAATATAAAAGAAAATAAAAGGAAATCATAAAAACTATGTCTATAGAACAATTACCACATTTTTTCATGAAATTTAGGTACGTTATTAACATGTGGATTCGGTACGAAAGCCAATATAACTTTATTAACCTTCCGGTTGACGGGTGGATTCAGAATCACACCATTCGACGGGTTGGGTCTCTCAGACCCAAACTGTGTTTTATTTTTTTTCCTCTAATAACACATTAATATGTTCAGTTTCTGGCATGCATCTGTTAACCTGGTCTATTTTGCACTGCTAAGAGTAAAAAATAGTTCTGAAAAAAAAACATTAACTTGGGAGTTCCCATTTATTAAAAAAAAGTTACATATAATGCAAGTTTTCAAAAGAAATTATAAATTGAAAAAACGGAAAAGACAAAAACAATAACATACAATTATTTGTAAAGTATATGGCTGAATAAGTGTAAAAAATATATATTTTTAACACAAAATATTGAATGGAAAATCGGCGCAGCATGGTTTTGTGTGTTCCAAACAAATACAGGAACCACAAAACAAGTTCATAAAGAACGGGGATTCCCCTCCAGAAGATAAACTATTTAAAGTAAGAAAGGTAAATCCCCTAAACTCTAGATAAAAGTTTGCTAACATGCAAAACACGCAGAAACGCGTATGTAAAAGATTCTGCGTGAATACTTAGAAACTAGGGGAAGGCCCTAAGAATGTTTTATGCCTAAAAACGGCACAAAATTAGTCCCTTTACGAAATACGAAAAAATAAATTGTAGGAAAAAAAACTTACACGAATACACGGGTTGGGCCTAACAGGCCCAAAGCCCTTCTGGCTGCCAAACGACAGATGATAAAATTAAGACAAATTAAGGAAAACATGTCTTTATTAAAGTTAGGAAGGTACCAAAAAGCTAAAGAAATTAAAAAAATTATTTTAAAAAATACAACAAAAAATATATTTGCCTGGGCCTCACAGACCCAGCCCGTCAACCGGAGGGTTAAGAAATATTCTCACATATAATCTCATAAGAGCATTAATTCTTTCCGGAAATTTTTTTGAGTGCGTTCCAACAACGTCGTCCCGCTCGGGCAAATTAGGACGTTGTTGAATGCAAGAAAAATAATTTCCCGATATGAATTAATGCTCGAATGCAGATTCGGTAAGAAAATCGTAACGACACAAACCCTAAAAAGAAGTAATGTCTACCTACAAAAAATTTCCAAGAAATTTTGTTGTTGTCTTGGATACGGCTCGTGAACTAATTTTTCTATTGGTCACTAATGAGTGTCGTACGATTTTCAGTAAAATATACTAAAAAAGTAAACAATATAAACACAGTTAGTTATAGGTGATATATTCTATTTCAATTATAGTACAAATTCAAATGGACCACTACCAACGTCTTTGTAGACGAAAACAACGTTGTGTACATCCCCATTTGAAGACTGTTTAAAATACACGTGATTAAAACCAAAAATGGTTAAGATCATGCTGTCTTATTGAATGTTCCTGAATTTTGCAATATATTAGAGCTCCAAGTCGAGCACTTGTGGCAACGAATTCTTCAATTCTTAACTCTTTGTGTCTTTGAAAAAAATTTGTATTTGAGTGCTTCTACTTGTCTTCGAGGGTTATTTTTATCTTGGCTTCTACTACTATCTCGCATGAATTTTGCTGGATATACGTTATTTTCTGGCAATTGTTGCAGTCTCACGATCTAATAATCCTTTTTTCCTCTCATATCTTGTCATTGCCATAACATCATCGTGCCATTTTACTCAGCTTCATCCTTGAAAATGACAAATGAAGTAAACAATTCAATCAAGTCTTAAGTGTCTGCAACTTTTTTGTATTTATTTTATTCTAAGCTGAATAATAGAGGAATTAATTAAAGTATAGAAAAATTAAGAAACTTAGTTATTTGCATATGAACTCGCCACCAAAAACTCGTGTACTTTTTCAATGTAACCGCCTCTATCTACTGTAATTTCTGAAATCCTGATGGGCACAACGCCCTGTATATTTTACCATGTTGCCAACTGTCAGCACTTTTTGGGCATGAAAGGTACCATTTCCATTCCAAATAAGTTAATTATTTTTCCAGATTCAACAGAGTTGGAGCCCGCATAAAATCGGAGGCGGAACCTAGAGGAGATCATGGACAACCTGCAAGAGCAAGCGCTGGAGGACAAGAAGATGCGGAGTTACGCCGTCATCCCTCCCATCCTTCTGGACTCGAAGGAGCGGAAGGTGACCTACCGCAACAACAACGGCCACATCGTCGACATGGAGGTGGAGTACAAGAGCAGGCAGTTCCTGAACGTGTGGACGCCCAGCGAGAAGGAGGTCTTCAAGGAGAAGTACCTGCAGCATCCGAAGAACTTCGGTGTGATAGCCTCGTATCTAGATAGGAAGTCGGTGGCGGACTGCGTTCAGTACTATTACTTAAGCAAAAAGACAGAGAACTACAAGCAGCTGCTGCGGAAGTCGAGGCAGAGGACGCGGTCGTCGCGGAACAACACCCAAAAGGTGAACAGCAGCGCGAACACGTCAGTCGTGGATATCCTGACGACGGGGGTGACGACAAGACTGCAGCGGGAACAGCAGAAGACGACAGTGCAGCAGGCGCGAGACAACATGGACACCCCCACCGTCTCGACGCTGTCCTGCGCCACGTCCACGATCACCACGTCCTGCAGTGCTCCCCTAGTTAGTATTACGAGTATAGCGCTTTCAAATTCAACACCAAACACGAACTGTAGCAGTACGGGCAATCCGAACAGTCCGCCGACGATCGCGTCGTCGACGAGTCCGTCGGCGACGACCATAAGTACGCAAAGTTTGGTGTCGGTTGCTACCACGGCGACGTCTAGCCTCACTGCGACCACGGCTGTGAACGTACCTGTAGCGAAATCGCCTAAATCGGCTGACAATGCCGCAGCCAGCGGCGACAGCGGTAAAAGCTTTAGTGATTTTAATTTGTACGACGACGCCCGCAAAGGGTCGAAAGTGTTCGGGGACGCGGACTGCAAGAGTGAGGGGGCCGACCGGGGCCACGTGACCACCAGCTCAGACATTCGGAAGCAGGGGATCATTAGTATTACGAAGGAGATCGAGCTCGCCGAGGAGAATAACGTTAGGTGAGTATTTTGGTGAGCCAAAGTTTCATTTGAAGAAATTTGGTAGTGAGATAGTCTCTAAATTTTGTGTTATTCTTGTGCAGTCGTGATGTCTTTTTGAATATCTTTTTGTACTAACATTTAATATAGCAATAAACAACGCGAGTAATTAAATGAATGAAGAACAATGTATTTATAGTTAGGAGTCTTTTATAGACCTCTGTTGACCATCAGCTAAAGCAGTATAGTTAGTTTCAAGTGTAGGACAATTTGTATACAAACAGTTGCTAGTGTTTATGTTCTAAATACAAAACAATTAATATTTTCATTAAATTGCACATACACCTTGCGTTGCCACTGGTAAATTATGATTACCGGCATTTATTTTCTTACTGAAAAAATAATTTAAAACTTGTAATGCGAGAGTAATGCATGCAAGTGAGCATAGCTTCACTTGTTTTAACAATTTTGCATGCATTACTTTCACATTACAAGTTTCAAAATATTTTTTAATAATAATAATAATAGTAAGCTCTGCTGCAAGCGGACAAGTTTCTTAACCAAATTTAAATAATGGAAGTTGGTTTATTAAGGCTGGGGATTTTGGAAATAAAACACAGTACTTTAAAATGTCCTATTCGGTTAACAAATCTAACCGAGGAAGGTTTTGTGGGACCTGAACGAAAAGTGTGGCTCAACATATACAGGGTCAACACAAAAAACATGGTAGGTTTTTTTTAGAATAAATGGTTCTTCAGACGAAGGAAATAACAAACAAATCAAAAGATCAAAGTGAACAAGAAGCTTTTAGTGTCGCTTTTATTCATCATAATGCGTAATCGCTCGGAAACACAATTTACCAGCTAGAGTACAAACTTGATAAATAAAAAAACTGCAATATTTTCTGTGTAACTGAACGTTGAAATACAGAGAACTAGTTGCAAAGTTTGCCACAAAGAGATTACAGTCTTCCACTCATTGTAGATCTGAAGGCCACGGATCGGTAGTATATATGTAGTTGAGACAAAAATCACATTTTTTTTTATGAACAATGATAGCCATTGAATAAATAGCGATTGTGTTATGCCGCAGCATGTACCTTTAGTAGTTATAATAATACAACAGCAGTTTTGAAAATTTATTATTAACAAACTTACAAAATAGCTCGTTGTAGCTCTTGTACCTCTTAATACCTTGATAAACGGTAGTACAGCATGCCACAATCACTCTCACTTTCACTTCCTGATGGTTTAAGTACCAATTACCACTTCAAATGGTTTAAAACAATCTTGAAATTATAATATGAATAATAGTTGTGACCTTTGGTGAAATTGATCGTGAAGAAGGCTATCTTGCTATCACATACCAAATATACAACATTACTCTCACAATTAAAGGTAAGTTAGCCCTTTACAGTGACTCATTAAATGTAGATTATTCAAAATTAAAGAAGTTTTTTCACTTGCAGTAAACAACCCCTTGGTTGCCTATTGCTACTACTACCAGTAATCTACCACCAACTGTTATCACATGATCACATTAATATTGAATTAATTAAGCATCCACACAGCATGCTACATTACATCTTTTGTTTGACATTTTCTGTGGTTTGGGCATAATTAATGCAACGTCCTCGTTGAAAACTGTTGCAATGTTTGGATTATTAGGAAAAATGAAGCTGGTTCCTAATTTTTTGCTTTTTTGTAATTCGTTGGAGTTTGCAAAAATTTTAGTAACCTTGGCAACATAGTAATTGTTTTCAAATTTAATTAAAAAAACGAGTCCAAACCAATTTCTGTTAGAGAATCATCCTCGTGGAGATCAGTAGTTTCTTCAAACTTATCGTTACACGAATCTTCATAAACTATAATCCATTCAGAAAACTCCCGTGCCGTAAAAGACAGTCAGTTGGTTAATATGAAAATTGCTAGTAGGGTGTTAGTAATTTTTGCATTTTATGTTGGCGCCATTTTCAATTTAATTTTTGAGGTTTGGTTTTTTTACTTTCACTTTGACATTTGAATGATTGAAGTACATTTCATTTCATTTGATTGCATATATAATACAAGATTACTTACTGAAGTTATTAATAAATTATGTTTTTACTTTGTTTCACTAAAACTACGATTCATATTTAAGTTTAGCAAAATTACAAATAACTTTTCATAACCTTACTTACAAATTTGACGTTAAGTACATTCACTAAAAAGTTGATAGGTTCTGTACATAAAGTACACTCCAAAATTTTCATTTGACATCGTAAACGTCACGGGAGTTTAACTGAATGGATAATATTTCTATATTCACATTTTTTTTCTGGTATTTTTTGAATCACTACGCGAGGGAGTTTTGTTCTCTTTTTCATATTTCAGTTTGTCCAGTTCAGGTGTATCTGTTAACACTAAACTCTTTTTTGATTTTCTTTTTGTTGTCATCTTCCTTTTCCAGCTTTTGGAAATCCTTTAAACTTGTGGGGCGATACGATAGACATTTCAGTTTCAGGTTTGTGTGACGGAATTTTGATATCCTAGTTTGATGAAGTAGTAATGTCTTTTGCAACTTCCAGTTCTTCACATGCCTTGGAAGTACTAGGATTTGTACTTGCACTTGTGCCCTGAGTTGACTTGATTTCTGGTACTTCTTCATGTTGTATTCTGTCAGTTACAGAACTCATAAGAAAATCAGCTTTCGAAAATATATCGCATTAAATGGATAAATCCCCGTTTTTTCCAAATCGTGCTACAATATTAGCTATTAAATATGCTTCGCCTACACACTGCGCTACTTGGTAAATTGTTACTGGGCTTCCAGGGTGGTTTAACAACCAGCTGCATTATAAAAAGCTGTAAATGGGGCAAAAACGGGGAGGCTGTAGCTTGTTGCTACAATGGGGAGGAGGGGTTACGATGATCACTCCATTACATTTTGCTTTTTCAATTACATCTATTGTAACGCGGCTCTTGTGGTTATATACTAATACAAATGGATTCTTGAGAGAACTATTAGGAAATTTTATAAAATGATGCATCACTTTGCTAAAAACCATCCGCTTGGGTTTGCTAAGAGCCCAGTGATCCTGCAGGAGCACCACTTGCACTAACAATTACGCATGTTGTAATCAACACGCCTCTTTCACCACTGGTGCAGCTGTTCAATTGTTTTATGCCATTTTCAGCTAGGAACCGTTCTACTGGTTTCGTCTAAATTGTAGATTGGAATATTTGACACAATTGCTGGATTTTTAAGTAACGCAGATTCCAAATTATTAAAAAAACATTTTACATTGTGTTGGTTGAACGACGACATTCTGGAAAGACTGCAACCTTCCTGTCTTCACGCCTTTTCATAAATACTCTTAGCCGATCAATTCCAGCAGACTGGTTATTGTGCCAGCTCTCCGGAACAACGTTATTTCGAATGGCCATCTTATATGCCCAACTTCTATCTGCTGAGTGGTCAATCCATAGCACATTTTGCTACTGGTTTTTATATAATTACAGAGTCGTTATTAGCTTGTTTCTTTTTAACATACCTTTGTAACGTTTGAAATTTCACACCGTATTTCTGTGCAGAGTCTCGTAATGTTAAACCTTCTAAAACTGCATTTACTGCAGCACACATGATTTTTTATGTAAATGTCTCTCTGCTCCTTTGACCTTACGAACCATCTGCGAAACAAAGATTATTTAACAATGAGACATGGCTCATTGTGTACTCAAGCCACCGCTTGAAATAATTTGGAATATGCGGTACTTTAGCCACTTCCAACAAATCCAAAATGTGAGGTTATACTACCATAGGAAATATAATCAGATAGAATGGAAACTTCTCAATAAAAGTTGTCATCGTTTTGCGCCGGGTCTGCCGAGATGTGCGGCAACTAAATGGGAACGCGGGAAATTTAAACCCAGAAAATAAATTAGTATTTTATTTACGGTATTGCTAATATGATTGAAATTATTTATATACTTCTTGACGACTATTAAATAATTTATTACCAAGCATATAAACAATTTCAATCATATTAACATAGCCTAAATAATTAATAAATTAAAATAAAAAGCATTTTTAACAATAATTGTTACAATAATTATTTATATACTTCTTGACGACTATTAAATAATTTATTACCAAGCATATAAACAATTTCAATCATATTAACATAGCCTAAATAATTAATAAATTAAAATAAAAAGCATTTTTAACAATAATTGTTACAATAAAATAAGAGTATAAGTTGCTGAAGGTTTTTATTAACTTTTATCTCTTTAGTTTTTTAGAAATAATTATCACAAATATAAAGCTTCAGCAAATATTTTGTACCGCTCGCTGCATTCCAATAATTCGGCACCTCACGTACACGTAACTGATGCATGTCGTCTAGTGGTCTATTTATTTCTTTCAACCACTCCTACCGTTTCATGCTATTTCTTGGTCCTTAATTTGCAATAAGTAATTCATTAAAGAGTATTGCTAAATATTGCAGTTTTAAATTACCTTCAGGAACTTGAAACAGCGTATACCCTTTTATGCTGTTTGTTCAGGCAACCTTTAACGTAGCAAATACAAACCATAATGCTATATATATATACGTTTTGACAAATTTCGTCGGGGAGAACTAGGGAATCCGAGATCACAATCATCTCTTCAGGGTATAATTTAGGCAAATAACCTGTAATCGTAAAAAAATACCTTTGATATTTCTTCAGATCTTCAAGTTTCAGGGTCAGTAGACGAAAAACATTTTAAATTGCGGTTTTAAAAACGATCATCTGCATAACTTACAACCTAGAGAAAGGATTGTGGCATCACATTCGAAGGATATATTACTAATAAGAAAAATTATTTATGACCTTACTAGTAGCGCCTATGGTAAATTTGACACTGACAAACTCGTTTTTTAAACTTGTCAAATGGTGTTTCCCTACCTGTGTTAGCGTAGCTAACGTGATTTAGTGACCTTAATCGAATTTTCTTAGAAGCGTCATCTGCTGAGATGTGCGGCAACTAAACTAAATAAAACATTTAGTTGTATAGCAGTGCGCATAGCATGTATACTACTAGTATCTTATGTACTTCAAACTAGTATAATCAATTTTAATTTAAAAATACTACCAAGACAGCAGCTCAACAGAAATTGTTATAAAAGTTGCCACATACCTTCAAATATCGATTTGTTTATATAACTCTCTCAAATTTACTGATAAAACTGGCACACTTTGCAGACGACGCCTTCTCTGTGACCTTGTGAAGACTACTGCTGCTAGCGGAAATTTTTAATGTAGTGTCAAATATCTCATTGTGTATGGTTAGTGGTAGAGTTAAAACACCAGTGAGCGAGCGTTTTAAGCCCCGTGAGTGATTAAAGATGCTTTACGCATGTGTATCGTACAATATTTTGTCTACGATAGAATCTAGAAAACACGGTATGAAATCTTTTTAATACGTTACTACTGATGACGTAAACTAATGAAAATGTTATTAAACAGTCGTTTTACAAACTTAAAACTGCCAACTAAAAGGCAATTTTACACACTGTCGTAGATAAAATAATAATGTTGGGAGGTGATTTTAATATGGCAATGTTTGAAACAGAAATACTTTTCAATATATTTGAGTCATTAAACCTACAACAAACAATCGATCAGTACTTATACTAGAATCACGAACAACACAAATAGTTGCATAGACAATATTTTTACAAAGCTAGACATGTCAGGGGATAGATAAGCTGTCTTTAACATGCATGCATCCTACCATATAACACAAAAACTTTGCTTCTCAGTAAAGTCGGATAAAAGCAACATATAGAATTTCAAAGACAATTTTTGAACAGGGAAAAAAAACATTTTTGTTAGTAAATTAGCAGACCAAAATTAGAAACGATTTTAGAGATTGAGAAAAAAGATGTAAATAGTTAATGGAATGAATTTATGTCAATATTTTTAGGTATTTTTAACGCTTAGATACCTAAGCTCCACAAATCTACTTAGAAACCAAAGTGGGGTCACCAAGGTCCCTCACTGATTTTTCATCAATTTAACTATCTTACTGCCGGTCTTATAAAGACCACTAATCTGACGTTAACTTTAATTCGCTGTTAAAATAAACAAAAGCGCATCAAACCGTCAGTGCTTATGACATTTTATTCATTAGTAAAAAAAATTTGATGCGTGTTTGTTTATTTTAACAGGGAATTGAAGTTAACGTCAGATTAGTGGCCTTTATAAGACTGGCTGTAAATGTACCCAAAATGTATTATACACTTAATATCTTCTACAAGAATAATCAGGGTTGGCATGATTTTTGAAATGATGTCTGTCAGTCTGTGAGTCTGTCCGTCATCTAATGGATTGGCCTCAAAATTTATACCATCGTTTCTAATAAATTTAGAGGGTCTACTCATTTTTGGTTAAAATGAGGCAACTGGAAGTGGCACTTTACTCGTGTTTTTTCCGTTGTGTGGGTAAATTTTGTAATTGTTTAATAAAAATTAAATTTCATAGAACAGGATCATATATTATGCAATTATTTACAATTTTCATTTGAACAGCGCGAAATAGGTTATCATGAAAACAGCGGGTGGGAAGAAGTAATTCCCAGCCGCTGTCATGGTAACAGATTTTATCTGTTTTCTATTATTATTCGCTTAACCGCAGTTTTGAAAAACAGTCAAATCCATTTTTACAATTCCTGTTTACAATAAATAATAAAGTAGCATTTCTGTCTCGAGATAAAGTGAACCATGACGTTTCGCATCTCAGTTAGCTGCTTAATCTCTCGACAGTAATTAAACGCTTCCCACCTAGGTATGTATATACTATTAAAACTTTATTTTATATTACGTAATTATCTATAACGTTTGTTTTAAAGAAGTTTTTTGTAAGACGTATAGTTTTTGAAAAATAATTGGAATAATATTTTTTACAAACTGTTTTAATATTTGGTAATTAACTATAACTTTTGTCAAAAGTTTTTTAAGGAAGTATCGATTTTGAAAGTCACAAAATTAAAATTTTACAAGCCGTAAAGGCAAGTTGTGTAATGACCACATCTAATTTTCTAAAGTGGCAAATCATTGAATGAGGGAATCCCCTTGAAGGAAGTCGCTTAGAATCAATGGACAGTGGACACCCCTTACTGTAGAACCTAATTTGATATACCTACGTATATATATATAACCCCATTTACATGATTTACATGATTAAAGAATGCTTATTTCTATATTTAAAAGTAAATTACAAATTACCCAAGTATCTACCTTTTACCTAAAAAATTAATATTTATTCAGATTTTTACATAGGATACCTAAATTTAAAAAACCCGAAAAAACCCAATAAAACCCGAAAAAACCCAGTGGGCAGATAATTTCTGAAAAAATTCGGGTTTTTGCCAACCCTGATAATAATACTGAGAGCTATATTAAAAGTTTTTTTTTGTATATTTATCATTATTAATTCAAATGTAACAATAAGGAACGTAATAAACTATAAAACACAACATAATAATAAAAGTAAAGAAAACTACTCTTACAAAATTAATCAAAATGTGGAAGGTAAAATACAATACAAATACAAATGCACTTTTTTTTATTATTGATGCCTCTAGTTACTCCTTAACAGCGCAATCAATGCATACAATGTTAGTAACGTTTCTACGTTGGGCTTCACATATAAATTTTTTGCAAGTATCACAGGTCACTTTTCTTTTCTCATCTTTTTTTCGGGAACACTTATAATATCTACTGCGATTTCTAGGCTCAACGTTTTCCTCCCGAAAAGAACCACGTAGTTCAATGCCGCAATCTATTAGTGCAGTTTTTATATGTCTATGAAGTTGATTATTATTTGCACAAAGCTCCATGTTTTTGCGTACTAAGTCACTTTCAAGTTTCAATAAAAAGAGGCGTCGACGACAAGAGCTCTGTTTTTTCCATTCTGGCTGCTTCTCAATGTACGAGGGAAAGTCAGTAATTAGGTCACAGACTGCTGTGGGATATTTGAATATAACAGTGAGCTATTTTCAAATCTGTCATTAAGTGGCAGTACAATCGAGCTTAATGATAGTCGAGTAACAGTCAGCGTACATACATCAAACAAGTCGAGACACTCATTTCAAATGTTGAAACCTGTCTATAGAGTGCCTGGGACAGTGTCTTAGGGGGGTATTTGTAAACTTGACCATCAGATGGCAGCACAAAGTTCTACCAATCAGCGCCAGTTACTGGCTCTACTTCCAATCACGATGTGTTCAAGTAGTGGCGCCATCTATAAGTATAATCGGAAAGTAGCCTCCTGGAACCTTTCAAGGTCATCCAAATCGGATTTTTACATCAAAGGAACCGGCAGTGAATGTCTCTACTTGTTTGACTCTGTCCTTTGAATTGTTATAGTCTTATATCATTATTGGCTTTATTATTAATTTCTTCATGATGTTGGGAAAACAACGAATGTATCATTTAATTCTTTTTTGGTATATAATAACCATTGATAAGTCCTTGGTAAAAGCAAACCTTCATGAATGCTCTGGAAGAGAGGTCACTTTCAGTTCGTGGGGCGTATCCTGTTTATTTTTGCAAAGTGTCCCAAGTAATGTAAGTTTCTTAGTTAGTAAAAAGTTAGCCAAAGTAACAATCATCAACCAATTCTGTTACTACACGATATCCTTGATTTTTTTCTCTTGCGGCACCAGGGAGTTTACCGGTATACACTTGCAAGTTGCAGAGATAAGATTTTAATGCCATATTTGGCGGGTTTCGATTTTATGTATTGCCTAAATGGGTACCGTCCTCTGAAAGCAACCAACTGTTCGTCAACTGTCAAATGTTCAGATGATTTTTTGCGGTTTTGAACAAATAAATTCCAAACATCAGCAAATGCTGCTAATTTATTATCTCTCTTTCAGCCCTGGTTGGTTTGTCGTCGAACCGCAAAAACACTGACACCCGTATGCATAGTCGTTTGCCAGCGGCTCGCTGGCGACTCGTCGGAGTTTCTTTATGAATAGTATGTTGGCGGCACTGTACCTCTATGTCAAATTCGAGGTTATCAGGTTAGGTTTTCCGTCAGTCTTGACAGAAACTGACACAAAATCCAACCTCCTAACCTCGACTTTGACAGACGTACAGTGTCACCAACATACTATTCATATCGCAACTCCGGCGAGTCGCCGGCGAGCCGCTGGCGAACGACTGTGCATACGGGTGTGAAACTTCTAAAAATCTGTCTCGCAACATTGCAGCTGAAAAAAATGAGCAGCGAATACTAGCATCAGTGGTCAACAAAGCTCCTGCTTTGATAAGAATACCTATAAAGCAATCTAACTCGACATGGTCCAACGATTTCAATTTTTTTTGCGAGTTTGGTCGGCCTGCTGATTAGTGTAAAGACATAATATCCTTGATTTCAGGAGTCACGAATAAACTAGAAATTTCATAAAATGAGTCAGCAGTATGACTGTAAGGTGTAAGACCAGGATGAGCATTCAAAATATTTCTTTCAAGACGTCGAGAGCCCTTTTCAGGTTTACTGGCCCATTTCATTCCTGATCTCGAAATGTGTAAAGTACGTTTTTTTTCTATAAAAATTTTGAAGGTCAAAGAATGTAGGGTTTATGTTGGCATTACCTGGATTCTTTTAAAAAAATATGTTGGTAGAATTTGTTTTAGTAACTTTTAAGAACTAAAAATTGGTGGGAAATTTAAAATCTGGCATTAAAGGAGTTTTGTTTTAAGGTAATCTTTCGTAAACTTCTCCTTCTGGCATGTTAGGCTGCAGATCCAACAGTTCCCCTGCACACCTCATTGCTTTTTTACATCTAATTTTAAAATATTCTGTTTTTTAGGCGTATTCATTTTCAAAAATGAAAAGCTGACAATTTAATTTTAAATGTTTTAATAATTTAATAAAAACAGTTTTGCCAATTTTATCTTGACCTTGAAAATTTTTATAGGAAAAAAACGTACTTTACATCACCTTCGTCTTCAATAATTTCCCCATTGTCAGTATCTGGTTCAATTCTTCTTCAGATTGGACTTCTGTATTGTTATCTTCTGATTCTGACACGTATTCTTCCAAAATGAATTCTTTGTCAATAACATTTTCAGAGTCTGCTTCATTCTCATAGCCAATTTCCTCATTAGAATCTGATAAATCACCGAATCTGTCAGCGATTTCCTCAAGTTCTGTCTTTGATAAAGGCTTATTTTCAGCATAAACTGCAATAGATGCAACATAAATACCGAATTTGGGTACTTTGGGGGCCCACTTACCTAATTTATCAAATTCTTTAACACCAATACTTTAATCACAACAAAACTGAATGACACATAACCTCAAATAGCATCTGACAAATACCTAGAACCAGAGCTGCCAACAGCTTCACAAAAAAAAGTTAAAATCAAATATTCGAATGTGGTGGACTCGAGTTACCCTGCATAAGGGGTAATGAATGTTTGCTCAGAAAATAAATTGTGAATAAGAAGCCAACAGTACAATGACATGTGTAAAATCACAAAAAAATAGTATGATGCTTGTCTAAAAGCTACAGTTGCTTTCACATATGGAGCTTATGAACTTCAGACACCAAGCTTTGATGGAAAGCTCATGTAAAAAAGATAAGGGAAGAACCAGGCTTTAAATATGTATAGTAAAATGTATTGGCTGATGAAAAGAGCATCCTCGTTGTCAACATATAACAAGCTACTACGGTTGTTTTCACATACTGAATATAGAAGGGTTGCCAGAAATTGTCGGTATGTGAACAGAACTATTGTTACGTTTTTACGTTCGGGCTCCTGACACGTATTTATATCTCACGATTGAGTCATTCTAAAACAATCGAGGCTTTACTCGCTTTTCCGGAAAATGCATGATGCATTCGCGTGTGTTGACCTGGAGTGTTCTCGAAAGCGTGAGTCATCCGTTGCATCTGTCTCAAAGGTCGTTCTGGATCGATCCGGAAGGTTGCACGCGTATTAGTCACCAAGGCCGCTGACTTCATTTGTTGCACCTGGCTCCAAGGCCGTTTCTCGAAGTCTCGAACGCTGTGACTAATATGTCCGCAGCGGCTTGGCCCAAGTTCGTTACACTATTATGAAGAGAGGATAAATCGAGCAGATAGTAAAAATAAAACGTGGAAAATATGTAACGACAGCACAGGTAAAATAAAAAATCAACAGACTTATTAAATTCAGGGATCTCCAGAAAAAGTTGCAAATACTTTCAATATGTACTTTCATGACACTTTAGTGGTTTGCACCACTGGAACTGTTATGATGTTTATTAAACGTTGTTCATCACTGTGGAATTAAGTTCAGTAAGATACAACCGTTTGTGGAAAACAATAACATTCCTTTTATTTACTTTAGAACAACAAAAATTAGAAACATATACAAATTCATCAATGTTGATTTAAATACAAATAGGAACAGCGAGTAGCCTGGTTTTCGGGACGGTATTATTTATTTATAACAGACCTTGGTCCTCAATTTGCCCCAAAATGAGACGAGTTGGAATATGCAGAAGAAGTGATGTCGTGTGATCTCGAAAACTAAACTACTTTTGCTTATATAGGTTGTGCGTGAATGTCGCACAACTGGTTGAAATAACTTCCGCCAAAATAGGACTTTCCCTGTTCGAGTCATTTACGACTGTGTTGTCCTACAGGGTTCACTTTTCTTTTTTGCCTGGTCTATTGTAACTCTTCTGTTTGTTGACCAATATCCCTGCGTTTGCGACATGCATCCTGCTGTGCTAGAAATTGCATCGTGACGGTTAGAAAAGTTAGTTAAGATTGTTTACTCGACTGCATAAATCAAACTTGACTTACTGCACGCGTACAATTGACACTTTCTCTAGAACTGTCATATCGCGAACTATACTTTTACTAGCTCATTTAGTAATGCACTGTACAATGACGTTTTACATTCTGGTTTATGGCCTCCTCTGGACGAAAGACGTTTACATCAATAGTTATATTATGATTAAATTGTGTAAGTACGGTACTGTCTTATATTATAAATAATTGTCTGAAATACAGCATCGCAGAGCGATTAAAACTAGCCCTTATTAAGCCACTCCTAAAAAATGGTGAACCAGAAAATATAGAAAAATAGACCAATTATGCATGTTACCCAGTTTTTCTAAAGTGTTCAATCTAATCACACAAGTGACCTGTGTTATATTTTGCAGAATATAGAGGGAAACCTAGTAAATTATGCAGACGGTACAAACTTAATTATAGGAGCAGAATCCTTTGATAGTCTAAAAGATCCAGACAAGTGAGATTTATCTTAAATCTAAAGAATGGTTCAATACAAACTGACAAATTGAATGTATTTGACTCTTACCTATGCCTAAGGTTGACTGAATCTTGTCATATGTTACATGACGATCTTCTAAAATCATGCTAATATATCTGACGTTTTGTTAGAGTTGTTTATCGAATCCATTACATTGTTGCTGTCTGAATTATTTTCTTCATTTGCTTCATGAAGATCGCAGTAAAGTATTAATAAATTTTGTTTGTACGACCGTCAAAAATTTGGTAAATATTAAAAATGAATAAATAATATTTGATCAGGTAATTATTTACTTTAGCTTGAAACGCTTAAATTGCAACTTTTGAACGCAGTTTTGCACTGGTCCTATGGTTTACGGCCTGTTGAACTTGAATCTGTTGTCGGAAGAGGCGAAAAATGTATATTTTCACCAAGTAAATACCAAATTAAAATGTACCGCTACTATCACAATTGACACCTCACGTGTTAGCTACGTTGCCAACTGTCGTTAAAATACCCTAAACGGTGTGGCGCAGCCCAAACGAGTATAAAAGTATAGAGGCCTCTAGTAAATACTTTGCTAAAATGCAGTATCGTAGGCCACTTCTGTTTCATGCCCAGGAGCTATCATTCTAGGTTAGTTGCAGTTTAAGGTTTGTGTGTACTAAGTACCCACTAAAAGGTTGTGGTCTACAATACTGCAGTTTTCCCTCATTCTATTTATTTATTTTAAATCAATGGGTGCCGCCCCTGGTGTTTTTTGGGCTTTAGTAACATATTTGAACTACAGTCTGCGTTGCGTGCGCACCCAAATGACGTCTTGATGTCATTTCGCCGGTGATTTTCGTGTTTTTCGGAATTTTTGATGGATTTTCTATTTAAAAACGCATTTCCGCCGACTTCTCTGTACTTACTTTTGGTTCTGCATGGCCTTTTTCTAGGGATTCTAAAAAAAACTGTTTTTTAGCGTTTCAAGCTACTGTAAACTGTTACCTTTTTTAGAAATTTAAAAGTAGATTGTTTATTTAAAAAATTAAGGCTTCCAGATAGATTATTTCTTTTGATTATGAATTAGTTTAGAAGCACGTTATAAGTATCTAACATGTCACGAAAAAGTTTAATTTACATTAATAATGAATTTTCAAATAGTACAAATACAGCTGTCAGTAGGTTATGTTTACATTGAGTTCGGAATTTGAAATAAAACAGCCAATCCTCAGATACTGAATTTAATCAGCATAATCAAGTGATGTAACGTTACATTTCGTTAGTTAACGAACTTTATCAGACGAAATAATAATTAAAATGGTAATATTGAAATACATGTAGAAATGAGGAAATAAATGCAAACTGAAAATCTCTTACCATTTCAATGTAGATAATTATTGTTTGGAGAGGAATTAACACTCCCCTTTATAGTTTTTTAATAAAACATTTACATGAATAAAGATTAAGTAAAAACTTCACAAATTAATTTGTTCAAAGCGGCATTGACTTGTATCAAATTAGGGCTACCAACTGGAAAAATTCCCATTAGTTAAAAAGTTTGAAGATATTTCAACAACTAAAACTCAAGGTGAGTATTAAAATTATAAATTTGATATGATTAAGTAACAATAAAGACATTTTAAAGATTGTAAATGTTGTATTAGAGAAGGTTATAGTAAATAAAATGCAATTTTTCAATGTCAGTTTTGTAATTCGTAGATTTTGATTTTTTTTTAATTTCAATCATTTCATAAACTAAACGTTTATGTAAGTTATTTTCTCTTTGCAAAACTTTAGGCGAGCGAAATTGTGATAATTTTCAAAAGCATGATCAGATAACGCAGTGGTAGCCTTGTTAGGGGTTAAAAACTTTGTTTTTACAGACGGTTTATGTTGAGAAATTTCTTTTTTCTGGTTCTGTTTAGTTTGACCAATGTAATTGGCATCACAATTGTTACAATTGATTTGGTATACAATATTTGATTCTGAAAGATTATGAGTTTTATCCTTTAAATTATAAAAAAAATGATTTCCTATAGTATTATAATTTTTAAAGGCTACATTGTAGTTATATTTTTATTAAATTTTATTTAAATTTTGTTATAATTTTGGTATATAAGGAATAGATATGTAATTTGAATTTTGAGGATGTTGATAGTTATTAAATTCTTGACCTAAAAAATAAAAGTCTCGCACTAGACAACAAATGTTCACTTTTATTTTTCTTTAGAAACAATGTACAATTTCTTTTCTTTTAGTTCTAATAATAGTAATAAAAACAAATTTATTCTGGCACGTCAGGTTTTGGAAAATAAAATTATTGAAAAGTAAATGAAGTAATATTAATTAGGTACCTATGTACACGGTGTTTCCTCAAATTTTTACAGCTTCTAGCGACTTTGTTATTCCAGATAGAAAAAAATTGTTCAGATAAAAATTGTAGGGTATCATCCAAACCGTCCGAATTTGCTACTTAAAGAAACAATTGAGCATCACGGGTTAACTTTTCGAGTTATTGTATACTTTTTTTTTTCATGGAACACCCTATATATTATGTGTTTATTGGATAGCGCTTAAAATTCTCTTTTCAAAAATATATAAGTTGCCTATAATCACTTCATCCATTGTTGAAATATCCGCTATTAAAGAATAAAAATATTACTAATTTACTATATGAAACAAATCACAGTAACCATTGAAATAATCAACAATTTTAATGTCTTGATAACTTTGTATTTCAATGGTTACTGTGATTTATTTCATATAGTAAATTAGTAATATTTTTATTCTTTAATAGCCGACATTTCAACAATGGATGAGGTAATTATAGGCAACTTATATATTTTTGAAAAGAGAATTTTAAGCGCTATCCATTAAACACATAATATATAGGGTGTTCCATTAAAAAAAGTATGCAATAAGTCAAAAAGTTCACCTGTGATGCTCAATTGTTTCTTTAAATAGCAAATCCGAACGGTTTGGATGATACCCTACAATTTTTATCTGAACATTTTTTTTCTATCTGGAATAAAAAGTCGCTAAAAGCTGCCAAAATTTGAGGAAACACCCTGTACATTACACGGAGCTGTTTGGATTATTTATACACGTACGGAACATTATCTATCACAAACTGATTTATATTTAATCAAAAGAGCCGGTGTAGCGCTTTATATACCCACATAGCCAGAAATCGACCAATTCTTAATTTGATTGGTTCCAGAGCAAAAATGGGCGTGGTTTAAGTGCTCTGACGTTGGAAACACGCAAGGACATGTTCAGACATGTCCACTCAATGTTCGCCAGAACAATATTTCTTCTACTATGTTTATTATATAAAAGTAGCTTTGAAATTGTATAAAATTTAATGCGTTTTTTTTTTAAACTATATAAGAACATTTCTCAAAATTCTGACGTGATGGAGCAAATTTGAAATCAGATTCAGAATCAGCATGACAAAAGTCATAAACTACACTTATTGATGTATAAGAAAACCAAACTGTGTTGACCAGTGATTATCGCTGTAAAAAACTCTTGTTTATTTCTGTATTAAAAAAAATTATCTTCTTGAATTCCACACGAGTTTTCTATTAAATGGATGAATTTAACATAAATGTAACATAATTTGAACAATTACCAGAAAACTCCATTTGCCGTGGTGGGTTCGTGTAATTTTCATATGTAGTTCTTCTCGTTATGTGGCTATGTAACAATCTCTTGTGACTAAAAGCAAATTTATCCATTTATTATTATTATTATTACATATATATATGACAGGCAGCATTGCTGTTTATGTCGAACAAAATATAAACTACAAATTAACATAAATTATACGTATATGTATAGAATAGAAAAAAAAATTAATAAAGTTGAATTATGTATAAACAAAATAATAAACTATCAAATTAAAATTATGAAATAGGTACATTATGTAGAATAGAAAACATAAATAAAGGTAAAAACAGTAAAAGGTAGAAAAAACAGTAAGAAGTAAAAGTAAATAAATAAATCATACTGACCATAATTAAGAAAACTAAAAATAGTATAACTGAAATTAAATATAGACTACAAATTATCTTAAATTATAGATATAAGATATAAAACAAAAATAAATTATAATTAACAAAACTAAGGTAGAATTATGTATAAACAACAAAATATACACTATAAAATTAAAATTATCAAATACATACAGTGTGTCCGCGGATTTTCACATAAGGTGTAAATGACAAAAAAATTTCGAGTTAAATGTTAATATTCTAGGAATTCCTTCTGCTTGTTCTCAAACCAAGATTTTGAGAAAATCAATCAAATTAATTTAAAAAAAATGGCTAAGAGTAAACTACCTTTATTAGAAGAGATACAAAAAAAAAGTATTAAGAAAAGTTGTTTAGAATTAAGAGTAATTGCAGCCTTTCAATTATCAGACAAATCGGCCTACTTTGATTTTTTTAAAGATTTTTGGTTTTTATACCAACATACTTTTTATCGTGGCTGTAGGAGGCACTCTTAACTGGTTCATGAACTACGATGTTAAAAAAATAATGGAGTACTTCCTACAGCTACGATAAAAGGTATGTTGGTATACAAAATTAATAAAAATCAAATAAAAATCAAAGTAGGCCGATTTGTCTGATAATTGAAAGGCTGCAATTACTCTTAATTCTAAACAACTTTTCTTAATACTTTTTTTTTTTGGTATCTCTTCTAATAAAGGTAGTTTACTCTTGGCTATTTTTTTAAAATCAGTTCTAAAAACACCCTGTATATTAATTAATTTAATTAATTTTCTCAAAATCTTGGTTTGAAAACAAGCAGGAGCGATTACTAGAATATTAACATATAACTCGAAAATACAGTCAGACCTCGCCGTTTGTCATTTACACCTTATGTGAACTCAATCCGCGGACACATTGTATATAAAATAGAGAACTAGAATAAAAAGGCTGTTTCATCATCCTCTTGGCATAGTCTGCAAACAGGTTCATCTCTATAGATATTGATCCTGTGCATAAATTCTCTGAATGCTCCAGTGCCTGTTAGTAGACTGACTACTTGCTTGATTCGAGTTCTGTTCAGTCTCAACAGGGTTTTGGTGGTTTGTGGATTCGGAGTTTTTAGCAATCTTTTGCAGTGTGTTGCTTGATTGTAGTTTCTCCACCGTAGTTGGTGTGCGGTGTTGACCCATTCATTAAGGAATAGGGATAGGAAAAATGTCTTCTATCATGAATTTCCATCAAATTGGTAAATTTTTGTGGTTGGATAAAGGTTATCACGTAAAGGGAAAATATGTGATCTGTCAAATGGTGTCGCCCAGCGCCAATTTCATAACGTGGCCATAATTTGCGTATTACCGACGTTCGGCTAGCTGGCAGGCTTCATAAAGATGAAGTTTTGTTGATCAATGCAGGCGACGTTTGCTATTATACAGGGTGTTTCATAATATATGCGCAGGACTTCAGGATGTGATAGCTAGTCCAAAAATTTGAAAAAAAGTTTCTATTAACTTACCCTCTAAAATGCACAATTTTCGAGATACAGGGTGTTGAAATTGAAAAAAAAATTTCGTTTTTTGCGAATATCTCCGGAACCGTGTATTGTACAGAAAACAGCTTTTGTAAGCATTTTCTACTCATAATAAGCTATGTTTTGTGCGAGAAAAATTTTTTTTTAAGTCATAATTGGTGAAGATTTTGAAGGGGTAGTGAGTGTTTTTCTCCCCAACTTCTACGCCACTGGAAAAAGTACAGTTTTGAGACGCCCATTTGAACCGCCAATGTTTTCTACACAAAAAAGGTACTCTTGGTCATAAGCTCTAAAGTTGACCGTTTTCGAGAAAAATCAACTTTTATGTTGAAAAACATGGTCAATTTTTTGAAATAATTTTTTTTTTACGAATTATTCAAAATTTATTTAAACGTTAGAACAAGTAACAAAACCAAACGTTAACTTCATAATTGCAAAATTAAAAAAAAAATAACAAATTATACACAGTTAAATTAAATGTTGGAAATGTCCTCCGTTTAATTAGCAAAAAAAAATTTATTTCAAAAAATTGACCATGTTTTTCAACATAAAAGTTGATTTTTCTCGAAAACGGTCAACTTTAGAGCTTATGACCAAGAGTACCTTTTTTGTGTAGAAAACATTGGCGGTTCAAATGGGCGTCTCAAAACCGTACTTTTACCAGTGGGGTAGAAGTTGGGGAGAAAAACACTCACTACTCCTTCAAAATCTTCACCAATTATGGCTTAAAAAAAATTTCTTTCTCGCACAAAACATAGCTTATTATGAGTAGAAAATGCTTACAAAAGCTGTTTTCTGTACGATAAACGGTTCCGGAGATATTCGCAAAAAACAAAATTTTTTTTTCAATTTCAACACCCTGTATCTCGAAAATTGTGCATTTTAGAGGGTAAGTTAATAGAAACTTTTTTTCAAATTTTTGGACGAGCTATCACATCCTGAAGTCCTGCGCATATATTATGAAACACCCTGTATAAGTTAACGTTTTATACGAGTAATAAATTGTTACTATAATTTATTCACAAATTAATGATTCAAATAATACAAATACACTCAGTAGGTTATACCACTTACATTGGTCAAACTAAACAAAACCTGATAAAGAGGATTTCTCAACATAAAAGTCTGTAAAAACAAAGTTTGTAACCCTTAAAGAGGCTGCTGGTCATTGAAATACATCTAAAAATGAGGGAATTAGGTTAGAATAATATAAAAACAAACTGAAAATCTCTTACCATTTCAGTGTAGATAATTATTATTTGGGGAGGAATTAGCACTCCCCTTTATAGTCTTTAAATAAAACATTTAGATGAATAAATTTTAAGTAAAAACTTCACAAATTAATTTGTTCAAAGCGGCATTGACTTTTATTTTTTAGGTCAAAGATTTAATAATTATCAATATACTCAAAATTCAAATTACATATCTATTCCTTACATACCAAAATTATCACAAAATTTAAATAAAATTTAAAAAAACTAACTACTATAGGAAATCATTTTTTTTTTATAATTTAAAGGATAAAACTCATAATCTTTCAGAATAAAATATTGTATACCAAATCAATTGTAACAATTGTGATGGCAATTACATTGGTCAAACTAAATAGAACCTTTCTCAACATAAAATGTCTGTAAAAACAAAGTTTTTAACCCCTAACAAGGCTACCACTGCATTATCTGATCATGCTTTTGAAAATTATCACAATTTTGATTTCAGCTCGCCTAAAGTTTTGCAAAGAGAAAATAATTTACAAAAACGTTTAGTTTATGAAATGATTGAAATTTAAAAAAAAAATCAAAATGTATTAATTACAAAACTGACATTGAAAAATTGCATTCTATTTACTATAACCTTCTCTAATACAACATTTACAATTTTTAAAACTTTTTTATTGTCACTTAATCATATCAAATTAATAATTTTACTACTCACCTTTGAGTTTTAGTTTTTGAAATATCTTTTAACTATTAAACTTTTTAACTAATGGGAATTTTTCTAATTGGCAGCCTTAAGATTCTAATTTGATACAATGCCGCTTTGAACAAATTGATTTGTGAAGTTTTTACTTAATCTTTATTCATGTAAATGTTTTATTTAAAGCCTATAAAGGGGAGTGGTAATTCCTCCCCAAACAATAATAATTATTGTCTACACTGAAATGGTAAGAGATTTTCAGTTTGCATTGTTTTTATATTATTCTAACCTAATTCCCTCATTTTTAGATATTACTAATTTAATTGTTATTTCGTCTGATGAAGTTAGTTAACTAACGAAACGTAACGTTACATCACTTGATTATGCTGATTAATTCAGTATCTGAAAATTGGCTGTATTATTTCAACATAAATTAATGATTTTTATTTACTTGTTCTCTCCATACATCCGTTTTTCCAAAGGTGATTCATGATTGATTCTAGTAGATGTTGGGGGATCAGAAGAGGATGTTTTTTCACCAGTGTAAGAAGGTGCTGGTCCGGTTGTATTTGTTTCTTCAGTTTCTTCTCCAAGGAGAGTTGCTTCATCTGTTGCTGATACAGATTGTACATTATTTTTAAACTTTTGCATGAAAGCATTAAAACTTCTGTAACACGTTACGTGATATCCATCCTTTCACGCAAGATGGCAAAACCAACTGAGAAAATTTTTAATCGTGTTTTTTACGAACGGATAAAGAAACTCGACACTTATTTAATGCATCGAGCGTAAATAATCGAACATCTTCGCTATGTTTTTTACAAATAAAACATAATTTTAGGGAGTTATTCATTTCAAACGCAATACTATATGTCAATGTCACAACATGACTGAATTAGGCAAGATGTGCTTTTGTCAGCAACTGTTATGATCGTTATGCGCCTCTATCACTAAAACCCCCTATTATTCCCCTCCCCCCAACTACACTATTAGTAAAGTACGGTATTTTTCTATAACTGTTAAAGTGTTACAATGTTGGTAGATATGTGATTAAAACGCTAGGAAATTTTTATACCTCGTGTTGGTAGAACTTTTTCAAAATTATGGTTATGTGTCAATTTTGAATGTCAAAATTTATCATTCTTCCAATTTGTCGTTTAATTAGAATTACTGTTCAAACTAATTTGATCATAGGTTTTTAGTGAATAGTGTGAAATAAACTGTAATCCAGTAAATACAAAATTTCACGCAATTAGCCCACAAAAACTGCATAACTTGCGCCAGATAAGATATGTGTCAAGTTTCTGTGTCGTGATTAACAATTAAATGTAAGCGACACATGCAACAAGCAGCAGTTCCGTATTTACAAACAGACGTTGCACCTTTAGTATATCGTATGTCAAAGGCACAACGCTGCAATTCTGCAATGCTAGTGGGTCAACATAACAAACTCGAGCATTCAGAATTACGTCAATTTAAACATATATGATTGTAATTTTTAATAATAGGTTGTAAACACGGCACACATTTACTGTATACAGTGTGGTCCATTAAGTGTGCAACAAATGGGAAATTTTTTTATTAGTTGTACAATCGAAATTTAAATATTGCCAAAAGTTAGTGCATGTTCGATAACCATATCAGATGCCCTTAGAATGGCTTCAAGTCAAACAATATACAGGGCAGGACAAAAAATATGAAATTCGTTCAAGAACAAAGTTACCTTATTTAAAAAAATATAGCAAAATTTTATTGAGAAAAGTTGTTTAGAATCAAAAGTTATGCTCAAATATAAAGTCACGGCCTCCTATTCGAATTTTGATTCTTTTTTGGAAAATTTTGTATGATACATATTTTTATTATTTGGATTTTATATGTATTTAAAGTAGCCACAACCACATCCCTTTTAAATAACTCTTAGCAACTTGAAGCCTATTTGTAAAACTTACTTGGATTTATATTTTTTTAGGTAAGCGTCCACTTCATGTTTGTTGCAACGATATTTAACAGAACTTTAGAATTTCGCAAATATTCTTTTTAACAAGGCAAATGCTTTACTAATAATAATTTACATATGAAAAACTCTTAATAAAAGCAGAATAATAAAAATATGTATCATACGGCGATAATACAAAATTTTACAAAAAAAGAATCAAAATTCGAATAGGAGGCCGTGACTTTGTATTTGAGCATAACTTTTGATTATAAACAACTTTTCTCAATAAAATTGTGCTATATTTTTGAAATAAGGTAACTTTATTCTTGAACGAATTTCATATTTTTTGTCCTGTCCTGTATATTGTTTGACTTGAAGCCATTCTAAGGGCATCTGATATGGTTATCGAACATGCACTAACTTTTGGCGGTATTTAAATTTCGGTTTTACAACTAATAAAAAAATGTCCCATTTGTTGCACACTTAATGGACCACACTGTATATAGCTCTGTGATATGTCTTAGAATTCAATATACGTTTAACCACAAATGTGTATTCATTGATGGGGACGAATATAAGCTACAAATGTTCGTAAAGAGTTGGCATGGCCTGGCCTTCTCACCCTACCTCTTAACAACAAAATAAACTCCATCTGCTGTCAAACAAAACTAAACTGGTTTTATAACAAACATAAAAGGTGCTAAGTTCCAATTAATTTGGGCCACATCTTTTTACAATTACCTTTAATTTTGCAAACGTTCATTATGTTTATTTTCAAATATTGTAAGTTTAATAATTAATAAATTTGCAATATTTTACTATGCTGTTTGTTTTACCCAATATGATGACATAGCTGTCCAAATGACAATCATCTTTTTAGTGGAAAAAAAGAACTAAAAATCTATGTACCAACATTATTAAAACTAGGGACCCTGCAGGAATGCAACTTATCCCTTAGCTTAGAAAGTTGACCTTGAAAATTATTATAGAAAAAAAAATTACTTTATGGCAATGTGATTTTATGCTTATTTACATTGTAAATAAGTTATATCTTTAATATTAGCCATGCCGCCCACCATCACCAATTTTGACCAACAAATCATACATGCTTGTACCGTATGGCTACCCACATAACCATCCGAGCGGTTTGGCAATTATATTTTTGGATAATTGGCACTTAAATGAAGTAGTAAACAAAAATTTTGCAACGAAAAAATTACCGGTTTGACCTAGTATGGCGGCCCCCTATACCCTTCTTATCAGTATGGCACATAATTTCCGTATGGGGTTTAGGGACCTTGCCTATCGATTACAACAAAAATTAGTCGCGTCGCTTACAATTTTCAAAAGCCTCCGTTAGTATTTGTAACTTTGGCTGCCATGCTTGTTGCAACTTATTTGGGTAATATAACAAGGTTTACTACCTACCGAGCTTGCTGCTGTGGATGGCAATTCAGGTGGAATGGGCGTCTATTACAAAAATTGAATTTTAAATATTAAATAGTAGTTATATGTTATATATTGCTACGAACAAAGCAGTTTGTACCTGTAATTGTACTTTCCATTCTTTAAAAAATCAATCACTATAAAACCTACCCTGTTGTAGATATCTTTTTGCATGTAATAATTAACTCGGCTAACTCTAATGCTCTTTTTCTGCAGGGTAACTGTTGCTCAATGTTTACTCAGACACTGCAGTCTATTTCAAAGTATCTTGACTAGTAAATGAATTATTTTGGAAAAATAGTATTTATGTTATATTAAAAGTTCAATCGTAACCTTTGAATGACAGTTTGTTGATGTTATTATTTATTTAGTCAATTTACAAGTAATTGTTCATGTTCAATGAAGTTACTGGTGTTTTTACAATTTAAACAAATGTTTGTTATTGACACTTCCAAAATTAATTATAATTATTAAACATCAGGTTTACAAATTAATCAATTAATAAATCTAATCTAAATTAAATGCATTTTAAAATCTTTTTATAGGCCTTTTTAAATTCCTTTTATTTATATTGTTCGTCGTTCATTATTCTGAGAATTGAATTTCAATTTGACTCACTTTGCTTTGTCTCTTGTAGTGTCGTGTCTGCAATTTTTGTTGTCTTGAAATACTACTGCTGTGACGTTTTCCAAATTTATCGATAGTTTTTCTACGGTATTATCACGCACTGATAATCACTTTTAACATCTTAACTATATTATACCCAGAGTTTTATCTGTTTTTCAATTAATACTGGAAATTTATTTTTATGTCACAATTTCCAATTTTTTTTTCCCGCCTCCTCTCATCATAAAACATAAACAATTCCTTTAACTTCTCTCAGCACTCTTTGGAAGTAAATTTTATTAATTATTAATAAATCATATTAGTTAAATATCTTGACAAAAGAAGTTAGGTTATAAATATTTATCTAACATTTCATAAACATTTTTAAAACTTTCCGGAATTGTAAATAACCATCATATTAACAAAATTAAGTTATACTTAAAGTACTTTGTAAGATTCTGCAATGTATCTCATATAAACAATAATTGATTTTTAACAATTCAAACCACTTGCATATTTTAGAGTTGTTATACCAATCTTGGCCAGTTTTAAAGTGATTCAACCTTTTTAGAATATTTTTGTTGTTACCATTTTTATATCATAGCAATATCTTATCGGTATCGGTCGATCCCTAGCGTTTATGGTCTTGTCTCAAAATTTTCAGTCTTGCCCTCGTATGTGTATCAAGATATTCAATAAATTGCCAAATAGGCCAAAATGTTGGAAAATTTAAACAGTTTTAAAAGAAAAATGAAAGAATTGTTAATAAATCTAGGACCATACAGCCTTTGTGAATATTTTGATGTAATTCAACCTAAATTTGGGACATAATTTCATATAAATTTTTAGGGTTACTGCTATGTTGTATATCCTGAAATTATTTAAAATAAAGCGTATTTATATTAATATCTTGAGCTGGACTTTGCAGCAGTCGTTAAATAAAGATAGGTGATGAGGTAGATATACATTTTATTTTAAAAAATGATTGGAAATGCCCACAAAAAAATTAAGAACTGTAACCTTACTATTTCGTAACTTCCACTGCTCAATTTTAATTTGAATACAAAATAAACTATATCAAGATCCATCTCCATGTGCATTTAAATGTACATAACTAAAAATAAATTAAAAATAAGCAATTTGTTAATTACTAGCTCAGGACAATAGCTTTCTCCATAACACCTATGCAAATTCAAAATGACCGCAATGATTAAGGTAGCTTACGATAATACGGCCATTACATACACCATAAAAACATGATTATATGAAGCATGTCATGAGTAGTCGTCATTTGGCGCCACCTGTTATTGTTATTCTGAACTTTCAATTAGGGCCAGCCACGACCTGCTGAATTGTTTGACAAACGTCACTTTATACAGCCTGGGCATACGTGCAGTTTTGCGATTCTCCACAGAGCTCTGTATACCCACAAGCTGACAAGGGGGAATTTCAAATCTGTAATGTAGCATCAGTTACAATATTTGATTAAACTTCCCGTACTTTCTACTTTTGGTTTTCTATTCTGTTTTTTTTTTATCAATTTCTTGGTACTTTTTTCGTTGATATTCTTATTTACATTATTTACGAACAAAATTTAATTTGTCGATTAATTCATTTGTTTTTCTTGTTTACGATTTGGTTTAGTGTTAATATGGGAAGCGGTTCTACATACGGTTAATAGGTGTTGTATTGCAATGTGCAAATATACTAATTGGGGAAGATCTTATCATGAATTTCTCCCAAATCAAGTTAAATTATCGTACTAATCCTTCAAACAACGTACCTGTTTAACAATTTCAATTTTTTATTTTTATTCAAATACAGGTAAACAATGAAAACTGCAAAAAAATGTTATTTGTAGCTTGCATTTTGAATAAAGCTGTTTCCTAGTAACTTCTTCTGAGCGAAGACTATTAAAGCGCACTGCACTTTCTATGGTACATTTCTAATTACTACATTTACAGATGGGTATCCAATAAACCAAATAACTTTTCTTCTTCTTCTTCTAATCCTTCTGTCCTTAACGAGCGTCGGATCCAAATAACTTTAAAATGTTTAATTTTTAAAAAACAGTGACACAAACTTACAATAGCATACAGAATAAAATACTTTATTAGACTCTGTAAAATGTAAGAAGTACATAATGCGCAGAAACGAGTTTTCGCCTAGACGAGTTCACATTCAAATTTAAGGGGAGGTTGGAATTCAGTGGCGCAGCACGCGGAACGCGCACTCTATAACCTAGCATTTGCGGTTAGCTGTTCTGGAGGTGTAATTCTTGTTTCGCAACGTGATTTCTTGTCTTTCCTTGCTAAAGGTAATACATTGTCTTTACAAAATCTCCAGAATATGCTAAATACAATAATTTGATACTCAAAAGTTCTATATTTTGTAATATACAAGTACCCCAACTTTACAACGAAAACCCTACGCCAGTGCCCATCAGCTGACTGGAGCTTTCCGGTCAGATTTGGCTGAGTCATCATGTACTTCTTACATTTTACAGAGTCTACTAACATCAACTATTTTATTATTCCGTCTTCAGCTAGGAATTCTTGGAGTTCAAAACCTTTCTCAAGAAGAAGATTAAAACTGTAAATCACGAAGATGAACCTACACGGCACTATAAATACATTATACCATTCATAAGTCTATCAAATTCAAAACAAAGGTCCTTATTCTACTGATACTGCATTTGATATAGTATATTGTAAAACTTGTGTTGAAAATAGCACTTTTCACACGAGTGGGGGAGTTTGGTGACCACGAGCCGCAGGCGAGTGTCATAAAGCCCCACAATTGGAAAAAGTGCTTTTCACACGTGTTGTACACTATACTTTTTCTACAACTACAAGTCGCCACCTAGAGTTCAAATATACGCGCTTAACAACAGCGTACGATATCGATGTCGTATGCTGTTTTTGAGCATGCAAACCGTCGTACGCTGGGTGAAATGTAACATTTTCAGAGTTACTTAGGAGTATTTTTTAGAAAAAAAATCATTTTTAAAAGACGTATTTGTCTTGACAGCCATTGTCATTTAAATGTCACTGTGGTTATGTGGCGCAAAAACGGCCAAAATTGGCATTTTCTCAGAAATGAAAACAACAATGAATTAGAAAAAATGCCCAGGCCGTATAAAGTGACGTTGGTCACACAATTCACCAGGTTGTGGGGCCAGCACAATATTCAAATTAAAAACAAATACTGTAATTTTTTAATGTGGTGCCACGATTTTTATCCGCTTAATGGAGGTGTCCTCTTAATAGAAATGCTTTAATTTTCATTTTTTTGTTTAATCTTTATTTGAATATAGCATGACAAAAAATACATACATGCTACGATGTAATATTTTTATTTCGAGCTTTCATAAACCAGTCCTAAATTACGGTCTAAAACGACTTTTACGACACCGCACCGGCTCACACAAAAAGTCACGTAAAAGCTAGACGGCCGGCACGGACGATAACTTTCAAGATCGGGATAATGACTCGCCTAAGACCGCTGCCCTGCCCGTAACAAGATATGCCGACTAGACATCAGTGGAGCGAGGGGTGGTCCTACACGAGATTACGTACGGGCGACGGCCTAAGGGACGGTAAACAATGATAAAATTAATTGAGCGCTACCCGGTTTCATCAATAAGAACGAAAATGCAAAGATAGACCCACTATGAAACCGGGAAATCAATTAATTTTATCATTGTTTACCATCCCTTAAGCAGTTTTTATCTGCATAAAATTGATTACCAGTTAACACAAAAACATACAGTCAATAAATTACCTACCTCAGTTAATAAGGTACTTTAGTTATCCGATGTTAACTAAAAGTTTTATCAGTACCTATCAGTTTTTGTTGGTTTGCATATCAAAGACATGTTTTTTGTGTTTTGTGCGATTAAATTCGAATATTTTCCATGGCCGGGATGAAATTTTTTAGAGTACAATTGTTTTGAATTTTAAATCAATTTTGGGAGTCTTTCGAAAAATTATGAATGAAAAAGTTGTTTGACGCAACCCCTGTGTGGTTGAATCTAAAATTTAATGTTTTAGAGCAGTAGCTGTAGTGTGCGACGATAATTGAGTACCGAAAAATGTTGTCTCTTTGTTATCTCAGAGCTAATATATTCAAGTTTCAGTTTGCGGCAAAAAGTTATTTCATTACCATTGGTCGTTGCAATTAATTTTACTAAAGGCACTTTATTGTTTCTTAACTTCTTAGTTGAAATCCTTTATAAAGAAGCCAAATTCGAACTAACTTCAATAGGTGTGGGGTTGTCAGCCTATAGATATTCTTCCCAATTACTGGATATAAAACGAGGCGGCTCAATAGATATCGAGAGGTATTTCCATAACCCGATATTTCCTCCACCACAGACAATAACATTAGAATTTACTTTGTACAGTTTTGTTATCTCAGATAGTATATTCTTTATAATTTTGTTATTAAAATCAATGTAAATAGACTGTTTCTATTTTGAGAATGACCTGCGAGCGATAACAACTTGCATATGATTATGTGGACCTACAACTTCATCTGCTGTTCTGTCATATTCGTATAAGGAACTGGTTTTAATTTCGTCAAAGTTACAGCCAAATTGGTCTCTAGCAACAAAAACATTGCACCACGTTGGGCTGCCAGCTTGTTACAGCCACAACACGGTTCGACACGACAAAAACAATTGTTTCCAACGTAAATACTCTTAACGACACAATCGGTAAATTTAACCAAATTCGCAGCCCTAATCCCCGTTTTGGTGGGCTGTAACGCAAGGGTCTGGCTTTAGCACGCTCAGCGAGAAGGGGGCGGGTTCTTTACTACCTTAGGATTAGGGCGACACTCCAGTAAACGAGGTAAAAGATGTTAAATAATCGAGACGCCACCACTTTCGGACTATATCGGAAAAGATCAACGCAGGTAAGCCCACTTTGAAAGTGGTAGGAAGTGGACCCAGCTTTTTACTTCTACCTTGACACAGTTTAAGGCGGCGACTGCAACAGCTGAATCGAACCTACCTTTCGTCACACTTGTTTACAATCATCTAAATTCCTGTACATCGAAACAAAAGACAAATATATGAATGCAAACACCAATGAAAAACGTAAAGTAACTAACAATGAGCTCTATTGAAATAATAAAATATGCAAAAGGCAATGAACATAAAAATTTCTACTCGTTAGAGTTAAAAATATATGCGAAAGGGGTTAGTCATGTGAAATGGCGACGTTTAAACTAAAAATGGTAAAATAACAAACGACATGGCTACATTCCAAACAGTAATGACTTTAAATTCTGCACAAAGGAACTACGTTACATGATGAAAATTATTAACAATCGCTCAAATAGTGGCACAACGTTTACTTGAACTGACAATGCAAAACAACATATAGGCATTAAAACTTGACAGTATTGTTCAACATCTCACGATTTAAATCAACCAATGGCACCATTTGCCAAGACAACACTTTAAAAATCACTTCACTGTAAATGTATAGGCTGTACAAGGGTTAACAATTAACAACTAAGAAATACCTTGAGTTGGAGGAATCCAGATGCCCTAAACTGATGTCCAACGCAGCTGCGGATCGCACTTCAGCCAATGTAACGAAAAGAACGACGGGGAAACTGCATATGGGCGATATTCAAGCAGGTGTGACGGCACTAAATTTCTGGGATGGGAAGAGTGACGCACCTATCGGCAGGTAGATTCGGTACGGCAATTCGTGATTTCACTACGATGACGATTTAGCACATAAACGAGGTTTTTCACTTAATAATGCGTAAATTTGGAGTTGCCTGACTCCACAATACAGAAGAAACCCCTGGCTAAACATTTCATGACACTTGATACAGGGATGGCTAAAGCCTCGCCGGAATCAACGACCCACTGAACGTTCTACATGTTGGCCGCTGAGTGATGCTTCGGCCAACGATGCGGGAACGGAATGACTAGGCGCACATGTGACTTAAATTCGATCTTTGTTCCATTCACGAGCCTCACTGGAAGATACCAACAAGCTGATGAAATCCTGACTATGCCCTCGGGGGAAGTTTTGGCCTGTCTGAACGACAAAATTCTAAGAATGTGATAACGATAAGGCACCATGCATTACTTTGCATGCGCGAACAGATTGTGTCACCCAGGCAGGAACAAAGCTCAATTCATACTACGCCGGAATAAACTTGAATTAATACTAAAATAAACTGCAGAGCATTAGTGTTTCAACGGGCGGAAAGAAGGATCGTATGGAGTAAAAGTTTGACTACACTACTGAACTATAACTTAGGCTTACAAATGCGGAAAAAAATACACGAAAGTGCTAAATTCCGAAAATTGTTCTCACAACGCCCAAAAATCCTTGATAGGTCTTGCTTGCCCGAAGAATATTGGGTGGGTTGTGTATTGGTATAAATGGAATATTGTGCTGACTCGGTCAATCTTTCGTGGCTCTCGATAATGGCAAGAAGCTAAGTTTGGCTAAAATATTATTTCATCATCAGCATGCATATTTTGGGCACTTTTGTGATAGCTTAAACCAGGGGTTCTCAAACTGTTTTCCTAGAGTACCCCTATATGAAATTCAAGAAGGTAATTGTACCCCTAGCTCCATTGAGCGAGTAGTTGGTACTCCCTTACTTAATATGATATCGATCAATGAATATATTTGTCTAAAGCAGTGGAAGCGGGTGAAGGGTTTTCAATTTTGACAGAAGTACCTGACTGTGAGACGTTCACAACTTAATAGAAACAAAAGAAGTTATACATTATAAAATAACTTACAATCTATTTCACACTTAAACTCATTCTCAATGTGCAATAGTGTATTACGCAACAAGTTTAGAAAAGTGATGTTTTACTGATCAAGTATGGCTGGTTTGAGTACGAGCGTTAGCGAGTACTTAAACGGCCATACTAGTTCAGTAAAACTATTTTTCTAACGTGTTAAGGGTTAAATGGAGTACATCTGTTTGTCTAAAGATTGCGATTACGTGGTAACTACTGCAGGTAGGAAGTTAATATTCCTCAAATGAGTTCCTTTTATAAATTCGGTCAAATTGTTTTGTCGTATTTTTGGAATTCACCCCCAAAGGGGTTAAATGGGGTGGATGTGTTTTTCTAAAGATTGCTGTAACTCAGTAACTACTTAGGGAGGAAGTTTTACTCTTTCGGCAGATGTCAATTTTATTAGAAACAATTTTGGTCACAAACGCTCTAACCCCGCTAGAAATGAAAGCCAGACTGTTTACAAATAAATGCTATGTGCTCTATATGAAGATATACATACATATAAATTAAATATAAACAACAATATACAAATGCTATATGTCGTCAATAATAAACGGTAAAATTTAATCAAATAGCTACGTGCTAAAGACTACGTTCTACACGCATTTACAACTTGTACAGAGTAATAAAATATCAAGTATTAATGCTAACACGACAGTTCCGCTCACTTCGCCAAATTCACTTTAATGCGTTTGTTAGCCCCTACCCACTAGTGTGGTGTAAGTTTAATCACTACCAGTTACTCTATGACGCACACGACGCCGCGTTCAATGATGTTGCAATCTTGTGCAATTGCTCCAAATATTTAGCAAGGCTGCCCTGGATTGCATACTCTATCAAATAACTTGCTTTTAAAAGAACTAATCTGGTTTTTCCTTGGCACGTTCAATACTAAAATCGGTTGATTCCACTTTGAAGCCGATATAGCAGGTCTCTGCTGTGAAGTATCTGGTCCTCAAAGATGCTTTTCAAGGTAGCACTACGCTCGAAGCTGTATCTCGACTCCAAGAAAACAAAGCGTTGACTGCTATTTAAGCACACCACCGTGTACGTTCACAATTTCATTTCAAGGTTTCACGCATCTTCCGTATCTCTTGGACCTCCGCGCACTGTCGCAACTTATACGTGACTGACGCGTTTTTGCACACAAACCCGCGAAACCGTTTTCATAATAGACGCATCCGGTTTGCCTTAAAGCTGGGCGCATGAACTCGCTTCGACCGCTTTTCAAATACGTTCTTAACCTACTTACTACAATATAAAAAAGTACAGCACAGCTTTACTCTAGCATGTGTAAAAAGAAGCTCTGGTAAACGAATCAGGCCCGTTACAAAGTAATATTTCTATCTTATTTATATTATAGAAGCAATAAAATTGACTATGTCTCAAAGACCACTGGTAAAAGAGTGGAACTGCGGCGGGACCCGGAAAATTGTCTAAATGTTCGTAAAGGCAGCTTCAAATATGTATGTAGTTTTATACTACCTCAGAGTTAAGCGAAAATTAGTTCTTTTACAACTAAATTGTAGTTTTTCATTTTGAACAGTAAAAAATTAACTCCCATCGGTTTTATACGTAAATTATATTTAGCGGTTGAGCACGCCGCGCACAAGGCACCTACTTAGCAGAGATTAAAAAACTGGTTAAGAGCAGTTGCACATTACGTGACCTGCGCAAATTGTGTAGGTAGTATAAGTACGTGACCTTTCTGATTGCCGCCGTCAGAGCAACATAAACCTGCCTTCATTACCCAGCTTGAACTTGCATAATCAGTGAGTAGACCTGGCTTTATCCACGACCGGCTACACGTGCCGAATTCTTCTAGACTCTGTAGGTTTAATTTGTTTTAACAGTAGGGGAAGGTTCGGGCTATCAACTTCAGCAAATATTATTATTGTAGGAACTTATATTAAAATATATGTCAGCAAATAATAAATCAATCTATGCATTATCAGTTTTTGAATAAAATATTGTTGATATAATACATGCTATCATTGTACTTAAGACTTAAGAAATAGTACAGAAAAGTACAGCACAGCTTTACTCTAGCGTGTGTAAAAAAACTCTGGTAAACGAATCAGTCCCGTTACAAAGTAATATTTCTCTCTTATTTAAATTTTAAAATCGCAAAGGCGCTGTGTATTTGAAAAATGTAAACTGTTTTTGAGTGCTGCAATGAAACGGGTATCTAGTTTTTGAGGATTCCAATGTGAGATGTTCTTAATACATAATACTTATTGATTATAAAAATATCTTGCGTATTGAATTTTAAGTAAGTTGTCAGCTGTTTGTTCTAAGCATGTTACAGCTAAGACAATTCTTAATTTTATTTGGTATTTATGGTGGAAAACCATCTCATGGCAATGGCATGTTTTATTATACAAACTGTTTTTTGAAAGCTGCCAAGTGAATATATACCTTTAATTGTCATGGAATTTACATAATAAAAGAACTAAATATGGCTCGGTGCTGTAACAAAACGTCGACGCATCTTTTCTTTTATTTATAGTGATGAAATACCAAGGCAAAAATTAGACTGGTATTTTTTTGCATGTGAATGCAGGTTTAGCAACTTTAACATCGGCATATACAATCCATTCCCTTTCTCTTTTATTTGCAAATAAGTCAATCACTCGTTTATTAAACTCTTCGATGTTACTAAGAAACGTGTTTTCTGCTGATAGCATTCCTAATGCATTTAGTCTTTCTTCCTTGATGAAAAATAAGTACAAAAAAATATTTCTTTTAGAATACAAAATTCTTGAATGACTGGTTTGTTATGGTAGAGCCTTGACATTTGTTACAAAGCGAGGTTATGATTTTCTTGTTTTTGTTCTTTCGCAGGTTTTGGAAATATTTCTATTGCGTTTATTACGGGATCATGTTGCGATATTAGACACTGCCAACTACTATCTATAAAGTGTCAGTAACAAGGATTAGGTATAATTTTCTAGTGTTATAATAAACATTACTTCAAAATTCCAAAGGCATCTTTGATGAACTTTCTTTTTGCTCATACTTATAAGAGCTTAGAGCTGTGCTTGTGCATAATCAAACCCCTAAATTTTGTTTAGCTCAGGCTAAACAGCTGATTATTAAATTAGAACAAAAATATTTGACGTTGGGACACTTTAACGGGAAATTTAAACCTGAGTATCTGGTATACATATATATAGCAGTGCATTCTAAATACTTTTCGAACAAACAAAACACTGTTGTATATTTTCACTTCAAATTATTATCTGCCAGAATTAAGCTGGCCACATTTTAATTCCTCTTTGTGAAACTTCAAAGGGCCAATTTTAATTTAAATTGCCGGCAATATTGAGCGTTTTAAAAGCAAATCCATAGATAGATATTAAAGGCTTCGCAATATTTCTGATTGCAATCAGCCTGATTTCAGCAAACATGATTTGCATTACAATCTGTTGGAGTGTTTCGGCCTCCAGAGAATTCATATTACTGCTGACTGCACAATTATCGGGCAAACACCGAGATCAATTTTATAAATTGATACTTCAATCGTGTAGAATCATAAGAATGCCGTTTGATGAGGGACTCCATGTAGCCGGTTTTGTTCCATTGACGTAGCAATTAGGTGATCGATTCCACATGTAGCTACATCTGTGGTTTTTTTTTCTAGTGATCACAGCCTAGCATCGAGCGAAACAAAGAAGAAGAAGGAACGGCGAAAAGACAAAGAGAACGCAGCTATGGAGTCCAGCGAAGACGAGTCTTTAGATGTGCAAGGTAGGAATTTTTTGTGCTATTATTTTGTTATCTTGCAACACATTCTCCAAGTCTTGTAAAACAAAGAACTTAATTTTAAAAACCTGACTTGAATTATAGAAACAATAGAATTGACTACGCTTCAAAGACCACTGGAAAAACAGTGACACTGCGGCAAGACCCGGAAAATTGTCTAAATATCCGTAAAGGCAACATCAAATTAGTTCTTTTACAGTTAAATTGTAGTTTTTTATTTTGAACATTCAAAAATTAACCCCACTGGTTTTAAACGTAAACTTTATTTAGCCTGCGCATGAGGCGATAAAAAAACTTGTGAAGAGCAGTTGCACATTATGTGACATGCGCAAATTGTGTGACCTCTCTGAACAATGTCAAACTGCCTTCATTAACCAGCTTGACCGGCTACACGTGCCGAATTTCTCCAAACTCTAGGTTTAATTTGTTTTAACAGTATGGGAAGGTTCGGCCTATCAACTTCAGCAGTTATTATTATTATTATTATTGTAGGAACTTACATATGTTAAAAGCAATCTATGCATTATCAGTTTTTTTTAATAAAATATTGTTGATATAATACATGCGACTTAAGACTTAAAAAGATATAGTACAGAAAAATTACAAAATCTAGAAACAGCTTTGAATTTCACCAGTGTCAGTAATTAAAAATGTCGAGAACACAGAACGTAAATCGCTGAAAAAGTATAAAACCGAACTACGCGTAATATATTTTTTAAATGTTGTATTTGTTACAGTTAACCCCAAATTTAGACAAAAACCCGAATTTACTAGTCAAAACTAGATTTTTTTCAAATAAAACCTAACATAACCTAACATAACCTAACCTAACCTAACATAACCTAACCTAACATAACCTAACCTAACATAACCACCTTTTGCCGGTTAGTATTAGTTTTCATTGCTAATATGCAGGTAATTCTAGTTTTGACTAGTTAAAATTGACAAAAGTGCATTATTAGCACTAGTTTTGATTAAATTTGGGTTTTAATTGTGACATTCATTTGCATTTTCAAATTTAAATATGTGAACGAGCAAAAAAATTAAAGAAGTTTAATTCGCATTTTTAAACTTTAAAGATACGAAACATGGAGATCGGTTAGATTATTTCCATATTTACTGGGGAAGGAATGTAGAATTTCATAGATACTGCTGGTATATACATATTTTATTTTTCAACGGCTTATTGGAAAGTTTTCTTCGAACGGCAATTATTACATGAAGTGGGGGTGTTTCTGTATAAAATTATTGATTTAAGATTTTGTTTGTACATGATAAGCGCTTTATTGGAACAGTTGATAAACAAATCATCATTAATTCAACATCAGAGATTTTTTTACAAAAATATGTAGTAGCACAGGCCATAGGCGTAACTTGGGAGGGGCAAGGGGGGCGATGGCCCCCCCCAAAATTTTGATTTTAAAGTGCAAGTGCAGCATTTTTTTTGCAATTTAGGTTGAAAAACGTTGTGAAGTTTTAATTTTGCCCCCCCAAAGTGATGCCCCAAGTTACGCTCATGTCACAGGCAACAAACAACGAAACGTTTTTTTTACTTTACAACACGCATAATGACAATATTGTGAAGTTAATTAAGCTAAAAACTTTCCTATTACGTTAATTACGTTCTGCACTACAAAAAAATACAGTACAACTCGTTTAGTACGAACTCGGATATGACGCCCAATTCTGTCTTCCACTATTACGTATAAGTGAGGTTTACGAAAAATAGGTTTGATGCCGAAGCATTTTTTTGTAATGCAATTTACAACATAGTAGCGATTTCCCTGGTTCGTTAAAATGAACTGAACCAGTGAATCCCCTGATTCTGTGAAATGTTCGTTCTCCAGCAATGAGAGAGTTGCTGCAAGTACCTTGCCGTTACATAGTTCTGCCTATAATCATTGAAAAAATAACGTACCTCTTTTATGACGTACTATTGTTTGTGGTTTACGCGAAACACTGTAACCGAGTTATACTGTATACATTTAATTTACATGCGTATAATATACAAGGTAGTAATGTATGAGTCACTGGCATGGTCGTCCATAGATTCTTAAGTGATACTCATAACACTCAACAGTGTTGACATGCTTCCCTGCATTTGTTGAATTTAAACAGTTTTAGCAGCGAATTCACCTAATTATCATTCCCAACCTCAATTTCACTTTCGTCGTTGGTGTTTTTCGCGTCCAACGACCCAGAATTGCTCTCATTGGCAGGTTTTTCCCCCGTATCTGCGCTTTTCACGCTCTCGTCGCCGAGCTCCTCCGCGTGGCACATCTTCCGGTGCTTGTGCACGAAGTAGTAGCTGGGAAACTTCGACCCGCAAGTCTTGCACGGGTAATACTGCACGTTCATGTCGAGCAGCTTCACCTCCCTCTTGTTGCTGACGAAGTTCTCGACCTTCTGTATGCTCTTCACCTCCAGGTTGACGGGGTTAAGGTGCCTCCGCGCGTGCTTCTGATAGCAGTACTGCGACTTAAACGTGTGGTTGCAGTAGATGCACGTGAACAAATCGTTTCCTCCGGACCCTCCACTCTGATTCTCGTTCTCCAGCTGCTTATCCCTGATGTTCTCGTTCATAACCTTGTTGAGCAGCACGTTCCGATCGACCTCGTCCATGCGGTAGTCGTTCTCCAGGTTCTTCAAGCCGTAGTTCTTGTTGAGGACTCGGTGGAAGCGCACTGGCCCGTCGCAGCAGGCCACATCCACCACCACCTTCTCCGCGGAGGGATCATCTTCGCGCTTCTTGCTCTTCTCCGGAACGGCTCGCTTCGCTTCTTGGACGTTCGCGCTCTCGACCTTGCGAGCGTCTGCTTCGATAGACGCCCCCGTTTTTGTGCAGCTGGGCTTCTCCTGTCCCCCAATCGCTCGAAACGGCGTCTTTTCGGACTTCTGCAGGTTGCCGAAGAGCGGCGCGAAGATCTGGGGATGCGGCACCACCGATTTGCGGCTGGGGATCGGCTTGATGATGTTGGCCGCGCTCGTGCGCGCCTCCAGCGGGTGGTGCTGGATCAGGAAGGAGCGGCAGATCTCCAGGGCGCGCGGCATGTGCAGGATGTGCGTCGCCAGCAGGATGTTGTAGATGTTGCCGAAGTTCAGGTCCAGGAAACCGGTGTACATGAAGGTTAATAACGAGGAGAACTCGTCCACGTTTACGTTTGGCACTGATATCGGGTTGGTACCTGTAATTGGGAATAATGTTTAATTCACTTCCAAAACAAATCCGTTCGATAACTAAATTTAAAAAACTTCAAGCTGAATCGAAAATTTATATTAATAATAATAATAATAATATTTTTATTTAGCAAAAGTTAATACAACCAACAAAATTAAATAAAATACAAAAACTAAATTAAAGGTTCCAACAATAATGCCCAACTTATTTAACAAAATGTAATAAATGAATAATAGATAACTAAATAAATACAGTAACTAAATAAATAAATACATACCAAATAAAAATGTTATTAACATAAATAAAATTCATTACTATAAATAGAATTCAACATAAACAAAAATTATTAACATAAACTCTTTTTTAACCTCTGCTTAAAGATATGTACATTTCTTGCGCTTTTAATAAAATCGTCCAGTTCATTATACATTATCAGCCCCTTTACAAAAACAGTTCTAAACGCCCCCTCCGATTTCACCGTATTTATAAAAAAAAAATATATATATATTTGATCAACGATAATGTGTAAGCACATAGCCTCTCCGAATCGATTCAAATAAATTCAATTCATTCAAATATGTAAGTTTTTTTTGTTTTTTCTGTGTTTTGTTATTTAGTTTCCTGTCGTAATTTCATTAAAACTTAAAAAAAAAGGTGCCACAATACAGACTACATTATCTGTTAGTCTAGTGCGGCAACTTCCCACTTTGTAAGTAAATACTTTAAAAAAATTAATTTATAGTATATTACAGCCCGAGATGGGAAGTGTTTCATTACTGTCGAGAGATTAGTTAGTTGATTGAGACGCGAAGCGTCGAAATCAGCTATTATCTCGAGACTAATGAAACTTCCTGTCGAGGTTTGTATACTATTTTATTCGCAACCACTTTATTCTAAACAATAATTGGAAAAATTATTATATTATGATACAACAGGTTGCGACGCGCATGAATGGATCAACAAGATTCCCAGTATCCCTACCTACTCAGCGGTCGGGAATGTACTTCCCGCACTCACTTCCCGCACTTGACCGGGAAGTGAGTGCGGGAAGTAGCGGGCTGAAATGTACGACTTCCCCCACTCAAATGAGGTCAGGAATGTTAACATTACATATATGAATAATAAAGAATATTATAAGAAGCATGCACAAACAATGGGGAAATAAATCTGTATTTGAGCATTGAGCAGCATTAACGCGTGACGTCACGCCGCGCCGGAGCGCTGCGGCCTTGTTCCTGAAGTGGTATTGGCTGTACTTCCCGCCCCGGTTTCGCGGGTTCAAACCCGAGCTAGTCCGATGAGATTTTTAATGCGAAAAAATGTGCACGCAAGGAAGGAAAGTCCTTGTCAAGGCGTTGTTTGGCACTTGAACAGATTTGTGCATTTAGTACCAATTCTAGTAGGGCTTCGACTGTAGCAGTTGGTCGCTAAAACCCGCTGAAGGGTTATTATTTTAAAATTATAACATGCAGCACTCTCAAAGTGGAATGAAATTTAATAATAAAATGATTCAGTAGGGGGAAGCCCCCGCGCCGTTACTGAATTATTAAATAATCTAATTGAATATTGCGTTTTTATATACGTATTCGGGTAAATTGATATTCCTCACTGTAATTGAGGTACGTACAATTTAAAATGGCTAATTTTGTGTAAGAGGTTAATGACGATTAAAAACCAGATGTCAATTATAAGAATGGGAGTAAAATGAGGTCGGTATCATTAATGCAGTTGTTTAGTGCGAGTTTTTTAAGAGGGAATCAATAGCAATTTCAAGGTAGTAGCAACGTTGTTAATTTATTGTGCGGTTACCAAACGCTAAAAGTTGTTTAATCAGCATTGGATAATTTTTACAGCAGCAGTAATTTTAGCGTCCGCTCAATAATTGTGCATATATTCGTTTCTTCCAATTTGAAGTGTACCAGCATTCAGCTCTTTTGAGAATCCATCATCTTGATTCAGCGTCCTAGGCGATATTACTTCCCTATTACGACAAGGGGTTGGGTACACAACTTTTAAACGCGCTTATCAGTCAGCTGGCTCTAAATTGAACGCAAAACTCTCAGCAAATGCATTTACCTGTGTACAAATGATTGTAGTCTGTGGAAACTCTGAGTCAATATAATTTCCCTCCAAAATAACCATTTACCCGCGGCATACATAATAAATGTCGACTCCTCGAATTTATTTCGATTAAATCAAGTGTAGTTACTATATCGCGAAGTGATCTTTTATTAGTGATTTATTAATAATACCCTACAAGCAAGTACATTTACGTACGTAGTAAAAAAATATTTTGGCTATTTTAACTGATTCTACACCGTTCAGTGATGAAATACAAATATAAACACTCTCATGAAGTAGTTACGTTTGCGTTTTTCGAAAATTTGTGTGACCGTATTGGTTTTACAAATTAACTGGACGTAAGCATGTTGTGGACACATTATAAAAACAATTGATTTAATCGTATTTACCAAACAAATGAATACAATTCAATTGACAACGCAAATCAATAGAGGGTTTTGAAACATTGACAAGTTTGTTTATCTTAGTGCGAGCCTAATTAATCGTTTTATTAATATTTTTAATGTAGAAGTACATTAGGAAATTATTATCATTGTTGAAAAAATCTAAAAAGTGGGAATCGTTTTTCAATATAGTTTTTTTCATTTGTGAAAATGCGCCTACTTTATCGATTTTGCAAAATATTAATCAACCGGAAATTTTTTACACGACTTGAAACATTGAATAAATAAATCTTTCATTAAAAACAAATCAATTTTTGCCAAACAAACCTGTATGGTTCAGAAAAACTGCTTTGAAGAACCCGCTATGGGCCGACAAAATCGTCCTGTGGGCGGAAAAGTGCGTCATGCTGGGCCCCACTTGTAGAGTAACGTCTGGGGATCCGTTTGACTGGTGCACACTATAACCGATGCTTGTGGAACCGCCATGCAGGTCACTCGGTAGCGATGGTAAAGCACTCGGTAGGCCGGCACCCGGCCCGAGGGACAACCAGGCTCGGTATAGCGAGTACATGTTAAAAATTGCCTAAGTCAAAATTGCTAACAAAATTCATTGACATTTTTAAATGGATTTTCCCGCAATCCGCCAAAAAAAAAAAGTGTGAAATAATTTTTTTCAATTAAAAAATTCCGATTAGACAATTTTTCTTCGTTTTGCAAGATGTTGGCGCCGCTGCCGATTGTCGAAGACTAACCGAGTTACATCCCCATCTGTCATAGTTTATAGTCATAATTCATAGTATCGGCGTCTCTCTCTCTCGCGCGGGTGGGGATAACTGCCCCTATTATTTTCCCAGGTGGGGGCATAAACCGCTTGTGCGATAATTCCAATTGTTTTCGTCAATTGAGGGTAATTTGAGTTCTGCGCGGCGAATCAATTCGCTGGCATTTGAGGAGCGTACGCCGCACGTGCTTTGTTTCCGGCGTTACCTCGCGGCCGTCTTTGATATTTCATCCGCTGTATAACTCCATTCCGGCACGCCGGTTGAATGAAGCGATGCTTTAATTGATGCGCCCGCAACGAAAATCACGAACGGGACCGCAATGGAATTTTTGTTTCGCCCCTCATCGTTCAGGGTGCAGAAAATTTGATGTTCAGTTGTTTTTATGGCCGTTGAGATTTAGGAGGGACGTGTATAAGAACTGCAATTGTCTCTTTCTGCATGCAGGTGTTTAGTAGTCGCCGATTTGATACTGTTTGTTTAAAAATATAAAAGTTATGCGAATACGTCAACAAGCTTGTCCCGCCCTAATAGAATTTTTGTTTCGCCCTTTATCGTTCAGAGTGGCCATAGAAAATACGATGTTCAGTTGTTTTTATGGCCTTGTAGATTTAGGAGTAACGTGTATAAGAATTGTAATGGTCTCTTTCTGTATGCAGTCGCCACAGACTCGATTCTGTTTGTTTAAAACTACAAAAGTTATGCGAATACGTCAACAAGTTTGTCCGGTCGCAATAGAATTTTTGTTTCGCCTGTTATCGTGCAGGGTGTCCACAGAAAATTCGATGTTCAGTTGTTTTTATAGCCCTGTAGATTTAGTTGTGACGTGTATAAAAACTGCAATTATTTCTTTCTGCTTGCACATGTTTAGTAGTTGCCGACTCGATTGTGGTTTTTTAAAAAAGATAAAAGTTATGCGAATACGTCAACAAGCTTGTCCCGCCCTAATAGAATTTTTTTTCGCCCTTTATCGTTCAGAGTGGCCATAGAAAATTCGATGTTCAGTTGTTTTTATGGCCTTGTAGATTTAGGAATAACGTGTACTATACGAATTGTAATTGTCTCTTTCTGCATGCAGTCGCCGACTCGATTCTGTTTGTTTAAAAATATAAAAGTTATGCGAATACGTCAACAAGCTTCACTATAGTCCTGGATTGTCAAAAATGACGTTTTATGGTAGCACTGTTGAATTTCTATTGTTTTTTTTTGTTACTACAAGGTTGGACAACGCAAAAGCGCAATTTTTAAAATTTGCGTTTTTGTTACCTGGCAAATTTTATTAATTTTTGCTTCAGTCAGTTCGAAATAAAAAAATATTTTGATTTAACCATAACCTATAATTTATAATTTTGACATTAGTAACTTAATTGTTTCTCGTTATCCATAGCTTGACTTATAGTCTGTTCACTAAACATAAAAACACAAAGTGGCCTTTGATTTCTAAAATTTCATGAGTGTACTTCCAAAATGCATCTTTTGTCTTGGAATGTAATTACAAACAGTTAGTAAAACAAATAGGTTAAGAATGTGACATTTAATTAGCATCTGTCATAACTACTTTTAAGGATGTTAAACAAATACTGTGTTGGATATTATTGATGTAGCATTTATTAATAAATATTTTTATTACATTTTATAAAAGTTCAGGCAAGAATTTCCAGAATAGTATGTACTTTGACACTGAATTAATGATATTTATTAATTGCCATTTTTAAATTCAAAGTCACCTTTATGCAGGAATGGAAACCTTTGCAAAACAAAATACAGAATCCCTAGCAGACAAATTTTACGTATATGCCAACTTCAAACAAATTTATATGTTTTTGTGTTTACTGAATGGCCTATAAAAGTATTAACCATGATAGTGATTGTTTTTAATTGGATTTGGACATCAACAATCCGGGACTATAGTGAATAGAGTTTACGTCAACAAGCTTGCCCGCTCCAATAGAATTTTTGTTTCGCCCGTTAGCGGTCAGGGTGCCCACAGAAAATTCGAAGTTCAGTTGTTTTTATGTCCTTGTAGATGTAGGAGTAATGTGTATAAGAATTGTAATGGTTTCTTTCTGCATGCAGTCGCCGACTCGATTCTGTTTGTTTAAAAATACAAAAGTTCTGCGAATACGTCAACAAGCTTGTCCGGCCGCAATAGAATTTTTGTTTCGCTCGTTATCGTTCAGGGTGTGGAAAATTCGATGTTCAGTTGTTTTTATGGCCGTTGAGATGTAGGAGTGACGTGTGTAAGAACTGCAATTGTCTCTTTCTGCATGCATGTGTTTAGTAGTCGCCGACTCAATTTTGTAAGTAACGTGTATAAGAATTGTAATGGTCTCTTTCTGCATGCAATTGCCGACTCGATTCTGTTTGTTTAAAAATGTAAAAGTTATGCGAATACGTCAACAAGCTTGTGTATGTAGACTTTCCATATTTATGGCTTTTCAAGTAAAACAATTGCCTTTAAAACCGAAAGCCAACGCTTCTCGTGAATGTCAATCAGGAGACAGTATGTATACCAGATAAGATAAAAATTGAGAAACGTTTTCACTTTTTTATGCAATTTTGGAAATGCATTTTTGACATGTAGCGCCACTGTGAGTTACAACACATTTTGAGATTTAGAAAGAGGGATTTTAATAGCAGAAATGACTATCTTACCTTTTTAAGGTCCAATTTGTTAGTATGCAATTTCGTTAAAGCAGATGTTTATTATATTAGAAAATAAATGCATATGGACCCTGTCGTACATCAGTGATATAATTAAATTTGCAATATATCAATAGAATCAAAAATCAGGGCAAGAATCGCGAATGTAAAGAAAATACAAGGCGAACTACGGAAACGGTACAACACTAAAAAGTTGAAAAAGCAGGAAGACGCCATAACATTTGAGAATAATATCACTAAACAAATACCAAACGAACCATATATAGAAGAGCCTGAGATAAACCAACAATGGGAAGCACGCAGTACAAACACGCCCAATGTGTAACTGGTTTGGTAAAGAATGTGAAGAAGCGACAAAGAAAAAGAAAATACAAAGAAAACAAAACAAGAGCAATCATTGATGGAGCAGGTCGTAGAGAGAAGGACGCGTAAATAAAAACAACTTAAAATACGATAATGAACAGATTAAGGATCTCGAAAAAGTAAGAAAACAAAACTATAAGAAATTAAACAACGCCAGAAAGAAGTTTAAGCCAAGAATATAATATGCCTAGATAAAAATGAACACATTATAAATGAAAAAACGAGATACTGAACAGATGGGTAAAACACTTCTATAAGCATCTTAACGTAAACAGGGGAAATAGTACCAACCAGCCCGTGCATAGAAGCTAAAAAGGAATAGCAAGAATTAATATCTAATAATAATAAACCACCAAGGTCTAATAACAATCCATGTAAACTCCTTAAGCATGGTGGAGAAGCGGAATTAACTCAGTATACTTATACACATATTAATAACAAATATATTATGTAAGGTGTAGGGGATGCCCGAGGAATGTAACATAGGCCTGATATGCCCTCTGTATAAAAAATTGCGTAAATTGCAGAGGTATAACACTTCTAAACACGGACTGTAATATCCTATCAAATATCCATAGCAGAATAGTGCACTACGTTGAATAAATAACAAGAAACTATCAATGTGGACATAGTGCCAGGTCAACAATTAGGAATATTTGAAGATATTCAAGAAAACCAATTTGGCAGGTGTTGATGATAATACCCTGAATATTTTGAAATGATAACGCTATGGAAAACAACAACCATTTATTTAATTAATCAAAATTAACGAATACACACATATCTGCATATAACAAATTATACAAATGCACATATAGAGTGCGCGATTTAACCAACTTTAAGCGCTAACAGTTACGCGGCCTGATATTTCGATATGCCAAGTTAACGAACGGGTTGAAAGTGACACGAACTAGACAATAGGCAGACACTGTGCAGGTAGTTGTAAACCAAACGCTGGTGATCGAACTGAATGAGGATGAACCGAATGCTAAACGAGCTGCCCAGTTCCGTAAGTGGTGGGTTGTTTATAGCTAGACCCTTCGTTTTTTCGAAAATGGCGAAGTGTTATGTCACTATTGTAGGGACGGTGTTTTATTACCCGCGTCTTCGTTTGTAGTCGGTCAACTGGAATGCCCCGCAGCCTATCTTTTGTTGCCCAAAAGGGTTGAGCGCTACCTGCTGTGGTCCCGGATTCCCGGCAGTTTACAGATGTTGAAATGTTGCCGATGTCCGAGTTTTAAATTGTGCGTATTTTATACTGGAGTCGCGAATATAATTTGCCATTCGCGACACTAGACTCTTAGTTGCGCGTAGCGTAACGTTCAAAATTAGTTCCCGCTGTGTTAGGCCGTACAGCTTTTGGAACTTTTATGATCGCCTGCGCGATGTTGTGATGCTTCCGTTACAGCAAGTATGGAGAAAAACACAGCCACATACTATACGCAATATATGAAGACGTCGACATAATAAAAATAATAAAACTAGGAGACTAAGATGATCAGGGCACGTAATAAGAATGGATGAAGGATAGATGGAATAGAACTGTAGAAGATCTGAGAAGCATAGGAGTGACTAACTAGAAAAATAAAGCTTAAGATAGAGACAGATGGCGGAGAATCCTTGAAGAGGTCAAGGCCTCCAAGGCGTGTGCGATTAGAGTAATGATGAGTCTTACAAAGAATCAGTTTCGCTTTAGACAGTTCAGGAAATGCTCAGTATTTATTTTAACAGTTGGATGTGCCAGTAATTTTTGTACCATTTACTTAGAAGAGCGCCAATATCAAACTGAGAATTAAAATTACTTTTTTTAATTGTAGCCATGCTATTATAGGTAGCGTGGATGTTGTCCAAAAATATCATTTAGTTAAGATCATGTTCCATTTTAAAACCTTTTAAAATGGGAACGTCATTGTCCACAAAAACTTTCAGGGAACCCCCGGTACCGAATCGTGGGTGCGTTTGAGGCCCATTAGTTGGCATTTTATTAACGAATTTTCTGTGATTGGTCGCCGGCAAACGGACCAAAAAGTCGCCGCGATCGCAAATACGGCGTTAATTAACCGCGCCATTAACGTCATAAAAACCTTTAATTATTAGTTTCTAATTAACTCCCTTACACGCCATCGAGCGCAGCTGTAAAAATGTTGGCAGGCTCCGTTGCTCCGGGCGAAGCGGAGATGAAATGCGAGCATGAATATTAAATATCCGCAGATAATTGAATTACCGCTGTTCAAATAGCATCTTACTTTTAATTTGGCCGCGCCAGGGCGCCCCAACGGGTCGCCGCCGTTTGAGGACCGCGGGCGCTGTAAAGTAGAATTTTGTTTCGGCAGTATTTACCGATTCCGGGATTTGTATAGCCGTCAATAAGTATAGAATTTGAGTGAATGGGTAGAGTTCAGGTATTCTCTCCTAATTAAGGTAGTATAACTGAGTGGTAGAGCATCCCGCTCTAGAGGAGAAAACCTGGGTTGAATACCCACCGGACATTCCACAATTCCGCTTTAGCAACCGTAGGGCTGTAAACACCTAAAGACTCCTGAAGGAATAGTCGAGATCAATTCCTGTTGGCGTTGACGACCACTGAAATCTAGTGCTGACTCCACTAGAATTTCCCAATCCGGTTTTGCCAACCGGGATCTTAACACCGATATCTTCCTCCAATGTGCTTGTTGAGGATATAGTGACAAGGCTGATGACGTCGGATAACTGAATTACCCCTGTTCAAATGGGATCTTGCACCAGGACGCCCCAACAGGTCTCCGCCGTTTGGGGACCGCGAGCGCTCTAAACGTGTACAAATGATGAGCTGACAATTATGAAATCGCCGAGCGGATTAATTTATATTATCGGCCGCAAATGCACACGTGTAGTGGTCATACATTCCCTAATTTTGTTAATTAGTGTGCCGGCAGGGACAGATCAACGAGGTAATCCTAATGTGATTGATTCGCGGTATCCGTTTATATCTGGGATTAAAAATTGATGCGAATTCGCATTACACATTAATGCGGCACGTCGATAAACCGCAAGTCGTCCAGCGGCTGCCCACGGCGGGGATACACAAAATGTAATCGAGATATGAGCGATAAGGGTAATGGATAGAAGTGAAGATATCATCTAATTGCAATCGAATTGTTTTATGTGCAATTGGTTTTCGTAATAAGTGCCCATGAATAATTAAGCGCCCGTTTTTCTTTATTACTTTAGTGTAGCGTAGTAAAGTAATTGAAATGCAATTATATTCGGTTCGCTTTTTCCTCCGCGGCCGTAATAGCCCATCGATCCCTCTCTGGTCATTACCGATAACAAATATTACGAAAATGAAGACGTCCCGCGTTCTCGATTAGCTATGACGTTGTCCCGAATCGTAGATTAGCCCCTCGCTGTTCCACTAAAAACGACCAAGAGCCGTTATGTGCAAATTGGAACTGAATTCCATCGCCACGCTGGAATCACTTAGCTCTTTACATTACAACCCCTTTTATATTTATGCATTTACGTGCATTACAATTTTATGATACTCGTTTTTTGTTGATTTTATTAAATCGAAGCCATGTATTACTCATAAAGTTATTCGTGTGTCACCACAGCATGTTTGATCGTCAGTTGCTTGCCTGTTGTGGTTTTTTCCACAATTCTGCCTGTTGACATGATCAACCCGCAACTATTGTTACAACCCGTACAGTCAGTAAGTTCCCGGTTCGTACTGGTCTTTCACAGTACAGCACTTACTGTAAATCCGTTTGGCTGAGTTCTCAAACTCGTGCAAGAAGCAATCACTGCGGAGAAACGTGCACTCTGCAAGATCCACTCTTCTAACTTTCATGTAATCATCCATCATCTCCTGTAATTGCCAAAAATCTACCAAGATTATACAATTAACTAGTATGTAGATTGTACAGTAACTAACACCTAACTAACTAAGGGTACGCATGGCAGCACTCGCAGATTTGCATCGCATTGTTGTAATTTACCACATTGTAATTAATTAATGGTTCGCATAATTACATACGCCACCAAACTACGTAAAGCAGCCCACGTCGCCCCACTGTCACAGGCCCGAACGTTCTGCTCCTGATTTGGCATTATATACGTAACCCAGGCTTCTTCGATGCGGTACATTGGTTGCCCTTGCACCCTGAGTGCCCCAAAAAGTAAGAACTTGTGATTTGACGACTAATATATGTGCCAAGCTTGTATTACTTTTAGGGTTCAAAATATTTCTCACCATGAAGTAATAAACTGTTTCATATTAACCCTAACAGGAAGTTCCTTGCACTATAAGCGAAAACGAATCGTGAATTCTTAAGACGAGGCGGAAAAAATATGAAACAGGGCCGACCAAATACAAAGCGAGCGACGTATCTATAGGGAAAGTACTAGCGTCCGTCGAAGTAGTCTCCGTCGACTTGTACGCACCATTGACGTTATAAATCCCGGAAGGCCCATTTAAACTTCTCGCGATGAAGTGCGTTCACTTTCCACGTCGCCAAAGGGCCTTTCTATATGGGCCAATATGAACTGAAGAAACAACATGAAGTTCACTGGAGACATCTTGTTACGATTCAATTGCGCATCTATTTAATTTCGATGTCTGTAGTACTTATTTCATATTGTTACGCCTCATTTACGCTTCTATTCGATTTCAATGTCTATGGTACTTAGTTCATATTTCGCGCGCTTGTGCCACGCTTACTTTTGGCTTCCTCGGCGTCTTTCCGGCTTTTCTTGGTTACCGGCATGAAGCCAGATTGAGCGTGTACAAAGTATTCAGTGAACGCATGGGCGTGCAGTTTGATTTTTGGGTAACGTTTGCCCGCGCCTCTTTGGCGGGGCTGCATTCCTGAACCATGAATTAGGGACGTTTCAATTCCACGCCATTGTCGGCGGAATCTACGCTCTACTTCTTTGCACGTGGCCCAGAACACCTTCGGGTAAGTGAAGGAAGCCTTCTTCGAGCTGTATTTAAATTCATCCGTGTCTACCGTGGA
>OW679203.1:35989232-36074419 GCA_940337035.1 Agriotes lineatus
TAGTTTTCATTGCTAACATGTAGGTAATTCTAGTTTTGACTAGTTAAAATTGACAAAAGTGCGTTATTAGCACTAGTTTTGATTAAATTTGGGTTTTAATTGTGACATTTGCATTTTCAAATTTAAATATGTGAACGAGCGAAAAAATTAAAGAAGTTTCATTCGCATTTTTAAACTTTTAAAGATACGAAACATGGAGATCGGTTAGATTATTTCCATATTTACTGGGGAAGGAATGTAGAATTTCATAGATACTGCTGGTATATACATATTTTATTTCTCAACGGCTTATTGAAAAGTTTTCTTTGACCGGCAAGTATTACATGAAGTGGGGGTGTTTCTGTATAAAATTATTGATTTAAGATTTTGTTTGTACATGATAAGCACTTTATTGGAACAGTTGATAAACAAATCATCATTAATTCAACATTAGAGATTTTTTTACAAAAATATGTAGTAGCACAGGCCATAGGCGTAACTTGGGAGGGGCAAGGGGGGTAATGGCCCCCCCAAAATTTTTATTTTAAAGTGCAAGTGCAGCATTTTTTTTTGCAATTTAGGTTTAAAAATGTTGTGAAGTTTTGATTTTGCCCCCCCAAAGTGATGCCCCATGTTACGCTCATGGCACAGGCAACAAACAACGAAACGTTTTTTTTTACTTTACAACACGCATAATGACAATATTGTGAAGTTAATTACGCTAAAAACTTTCCTATTACGTTAGTTACGTTCTGCACTACAAAAAAATACAGTACAACTCGTTTAGTACGAACTCGGATATGACGCCCAATTCCGTCTTCCACTATTACGTATAAGTGAGGTTTACGAAAAATAGGTTTGATGCCGAAGCATTTTTTTGTAATGCAATTTACAACATAGTAGCGATTTCCCTGGTTCGTTAAAATGAACTGAACCAGTGAATCCCCTGATTCTCTGAAATGTTCGTTCTCCAGCAATGAGAGAGTTGCTGCAAGTACCTTGCCGTTACATAGTTCTGCCTATAATCATTGAAAAAATAACGTACCTCTTTTATGACGTACTATTGTTTGTGGTTTACGCGAAACACTGTAACCGAGTTATACTGTATACATTTAATTTACATGCGTATAATATACAAGGTAGTAATGTATGAGTCACTGGCATGGTCGTCCATAGATTCTTAAGTGATACTCATAACACTCAACAGTGTTGACATGCTTTCCTGCATTTGTTGAAGTTAAACAGTTTTAGCAGCGAATTCACCTAATTATCATTCCCAACCTCAATTTCACTTTCGTCGTTGGTGTTTTTCGCGTCCAACGACCCAGAATTGCTCTCATTGGCAGGTTTTTCCCCCGTATCTGCGCTTTTCACGCTCTCGTCGCCGAGCTCCTCTGCGTGGCACATCTTCCGGTGCTTGTGCACGAAGTAGTAGCTGGGAAACTTCGACCCGCAAGTCTTGCACGGGTAATACTGCACGTTCATGTCGAGCAGCTTCACCTCCCTCTTGTTGCTGACGAAGTTCTCGACCTTCTGTATGCTCTTCACCTCCAGGTTGACGGGGTTAAGGTGCCTCCGCGCGTGTTTCTGATAGCAGTACTGCGACTTAAACGTGTGGTTGCAGTAGATGCACGTGAACAAATCGTTTCCTCCGGACCCTCCACTCTGATTCTCGTTCTCCAGCTGCTTATCCCTGATGTTCTCGTTCATAACCTTGTTGAGCAGCACGTTCCGATCGACCTCGTCCATGCGGTAGTCGTTCTCCAGGTTCTTCAAGCCGTAGTTCTTGTTGAGGACTCGGTGGAAGCGCACAGGCCCGTCGCAGCAGGCCACATCCACCACCACCTTCTCCGCGGAGGGATCATCTTCGCGCTTCTTGCTCTTCTCCGGAACGGCTCGCTTTGCTTCTTGGACGTTCGCGCTCTCGACCTTGCGAGCGTCTGCTTCGATAGACGCCCCCGTTTTTGTGCAGCTGGGCTTCTCCTGTCCCCCAATCGCTCGAAACGGCGTCTTTTCGGACTTCTGCAGGTTGCCGAAGAGCGGCGCGAAGATCTGGGGATGCGGCACCACCGATTTGCGGCTGGGGATCGGCTTGATGATGTTGGCCGCGCTCGTGCGCGCCTCCAGCGGGTGGTGCTGGATCAGGAAGGAGCGGCAGATCTCCAGGGCGCGTGGCATGTGCAGGATGTGCGTCGCCAGCAGGATGTTGTAGATGTTGCCGAAGTTCAGGTCCAGGAAGCCGGTGTACATGAAGGTTAATAGCGAGGAGAACTCGTCCACGTTTACGTTTGGCACTGATATCGGGTTGGTACCTGTAATTGGGAATAATGTTTAATTCACTTCCAAAACAAATCCGTTCGATAACTAAATTTAAAAAACTTCAAGCTGAATCGACAATTTATATTTAAAAAAATATTTGATCAACGATAATGTGTAAGCACACAGCCTCTCCGAATCGATTCAAATAAATTCAATTCATTCAAATATGTAAGTTTTTTTTGTTTTTTCTGTGTTTTGTTATTTAGTTTCCTGTCGTAATTTCATTAAAACTTAAAAAAAAAGTTGCCACAATACAGACTACATTATCTGTTAGTCTAGTGCGGCAACTTTGTAAGTAAATACTTTAAAAAAATTAATTTATAGTATATTACAGCCCGAGATGGGAAGTGTTTCATTACTGTCGAGCAGTGTTGAATTCAGACTGATTACTCCGGGGGGGAAAATGAAACGTCTGGGGGGTATTTTTACCTATTCCACCGCAATCCGCCCATTATTTTATAGATTTAAAGAAACATGAATATGAAGTGGTAATGTTTCCAGGAGGGAATTTTGTTATGCCCGGGGGGGAATTTCACCCCCGGTCACCCCCCTGGATTCAACACTGCTGTCGAGAGATTAGTTAGCTGATTGAGACGCGAAGCGTCGAAATCAGCTATTATCTCGAGACTAATGAAACTTCCTGTCGAGGTTTGTATACTATTTTATTCGCAACCACTTTATTCTAAACAATAATTGGAAAAATTATTATATTATGATACGACAGGTTGCGACGCGCATGAATGGATCAACAAGATTCCCAGTATCCCTACCTACTCAGCGGTCGGGAATGTACTTCCCGCACTCACTTCCCGCACTTGAGCGGGAAGTGAGTGCGGGAAGTAGCGGGCTGAAATGTACGACTTATAAAGAATATTATAAGAAGCATGCACAAACAATGGGGAAATAGATCTGTATTTGAGCATTGAGCAGCGTTAACGCGTGACGTCACGCCGCGCCGGAGCGCTGCGGCCTTGTTCCTGAAGTGGTATTGGCTGTACTTCCCGCCCCGGTTTCGCGGGTTCAAACCGGAGCGAGTCCGTTGAGATTTTTAATGCGAAAAAATGTGCACGCAAGGAAGGAAAGTCCTTGTCAAGGCGTTGTTTGGCACTTGAACAGATTTGTGCATTTAGTAACAATTCTAGTAGGGCTTCGACTGTAGCAGTTGGTCGTTAAAACCCGCTGAAGGGTTTTTATTTAAAAATTATAACATGCAGCACTTTCAAAGTGGAATGAAATTTAATAATAAAATGATTCAGTAGGGGGAAGCCCCCGCGCCGTATACTGAATTATTAAATAATCTAATTGAATATTGCGTTTTTATATACGTATTCGGGTAAATTGATATTCCTCACTGTAATTGAGGTACGTACAATTTAAAATGGCTAATTTTGTGTAAGAGGTTAATGACGATTAAAAACCAGATGTCAATTATAAGAATGGGAGTAAAATGAGGTCGGTATCATTAATGCAGTTGTTTAGTGCGAGTTTTTTAAGAGGGAATCAATAGCAATTTCAAGGTAGTAGCAACGTTGTTAATTTATTGTGCGGTTACCAAACGCTAAAAGTTGTTTAATCAGCATTGGATAATTTTTACAGCAGCAGTAATTTTAGCGTCCGCTCAATAATTGTGCATATATTCGTTTCTTCCAATTTGAAGTGTGCCAGCATTCAGCTCTTTTGAGAATCCATCATCTTGATTCAGCGTCCTAGGCGATATTACTTCCCTATTACGACAAGGGGTTGGGTACACAATTTTTAAACGCGCTTATCAGTCAGCTGGCTCTAAATTGAACGCAAAACTCTCAGCAAATGCATTTACCTGTGTACAAATGATTGTAGTCTGTGGAAACTCTTGAGTCAATATAATTTCCCTCCAAAATAACCATTTACCCGCGGCATACATAATAAATGTCGACTCCTCGAATTTATTTCGATTAAATCAAGTGTAGTTACTATATCGCGAAGTGATCTTTTATTAGTGATTTATTAATAATACGCTACAAGCAAGTACATTTATGTACTTAGTAAAAAATATTTTGGCTATTTTAACTGATTCTACACCGTTCAGTGACGAAATACAAATATAAACACTCTCATGAAGTAGTTACGTTTGCGTTTTTCGAAAATGTGTGTAACCGTATTGGTTTTACAAATTAACTGGACGTAAGCATATTGTGGACACATTATAAAAACAATTGATTTAATCGTATTTACCAAACAAATGAATACAATTCAATTGACAACGCAAATCAATAGAGGGTTTTGAAACATTGACAAGTTTGTTTATCTTAGTGCGAGCCTAATTAATCGTTTTATTAATATTTTTAATGTAGAAGTACATTAGGAAATTATTATCATTGTTGAAAAAATCTAAAAAGTGGGAATCGTTTTCAATATAGTTTTTTTCATTTGTGAAACTGCGCCTACTTTATCGATTTTGCAAAATATTAATCAACCGGAAATTTTTTACACGACTTGAAACATTGAACAAATAAATCTTTCATTAAAAAGAAGTCAATTTTTTGCCAAACAAACCTGTATGGTTCAGAAAAACTGCTTTGAAGAACCCGCTATGGGCCGACAAAATCGTCCTGTGGGCGGAAAAGTGCGTCATGCTGGGCCCCACTTGTAGAGTAACGTCTGGGGATCCGTTTGACTGGTGCACACTATAACCGATGCTTGTGGAACCGCCATGCAGGTCACTCGGTAGCGATGGTAAAGCACTCGGTAGGCCGGCACCCGGCCCTAGGGACAACCAGGCTCGGTATAGCGAGTACATGTTAAAAATTGGTAACAAAATTCATTGACATTTTTAAATGGATTTTCCCGCAATCCGCCAAAAAAAAGTGTGAAATAATTTTTTTCAATTAAAAAATCCCGATTAGGCAATTTTTCTTCGTTTTGCAAGATGTTGGCGCCGCTGCCGATTGTCGAAGACTAACCGAGTTACATCCCCATCTGTCATAGTTTATAGTCATAATTCATAGTATCGGCGTCTCTCTCTCTCGCGCGGGTGGGGATAACTGCCCCTATTATTTTCCCAGGTGGGGGCATAAACCGCTTGTGCGATAATTCCAATTGTTTTCGTCAATTGAGGGTAATTTGAGTTCTGCGCGGCGAATCAATTCGCTGGCATTTGAGGAGCTTACGCCGCACGTGCTTTGTTTCAGGCGTTACCTCGCGGCCGTCTTTGATATTTCATCCGCTGTATAACTCCATTCCGGCTCGCCGGTTGAATGAAGCGATGCTTTAATTGATGCGCCCGCAACAAAAATCACGAACGGGACCGCAATGGAATTTTTGTTTCGCCCCTCATCGTTCAGGGTGCAGAAAATTCGATGTTCAGTTGTTTTTATGGCCGTTGAGATTTAGGAGGGACGTGTATAAGAACTGCAATTGTCTCTTTCTGCATGCAGGTGTTTAGTAGTCGCCGACTCGATACTGTTTGTTTAAAAATATAAAAGTTATGCGAATACGTCAACAAGCTTGTCCCGCCCTAATAGAATTTTTGTTTCGCCCTTTATCGTTCAGAGTGGCCATAGAAAATACGATGTTCAGTTGTTTTTATGGCCTTGTAGATTTAGGAGTAACGTGTATAAGAATTGTAATGGTCTCTTTCTGCATGCAGTCGCCACAGACTCGATTCTGTTTGTTTAAAAATACAAAAGTTATGCGAATACGTCAAGTTTTTCCGGCCGCAATAGAATTTTTGTTTCGCCCTTTATCGTTCAGAGTGGCCATAGAAAATACGATGTTCAGTTGTTTTTATGGCCTTGTAGATTTAGGAGTAACGTGTATAAGAATTGTAATGGTCTCTTTCTGCATGCAGTCGCCACAGACTCGATTCTGTTTGTTTAAAAATACAAAAGTTATGCGAATACGTCAAGTTTTTCCGGCCGCAATAGAATTTTTGTTTCGCCCTTTATCGTTCAGAGTGGCCATAGAAAATTCGATGTTCAGTTGTTTTTATGGCCTTGTAGATTTAGGAGTAACGTGTATAAGAATTGTAATGGTCTCTTTCTGCATGCAGTCGCCACACACTCGATTCTGTTTGTTTAAAAATACAAAAGTTATGCGAATACGTCAAGTTTTTCCGGCCGCAATAGAATTTTTGTTTCGCCCTTTATCGTTCAGAGTGGCCATAGAAAATACGATGTTCAGTTGTTTTTATGGCCTTGTAGATTTAGGAGTAACGTGTATAAGAATTGTAATGGTCTCTTTCTGCATGCAGTCGCCACAGACTCGATTCTGTTTGTTTAAAAATACAAAAGTTATGCGAATACGTCAAGTTTTTCCGGCCGCAATAGAATTTTTGTTTCGCCCTTTATCGTTCAGAGTGGCCATAGAAAATTCGATGTTCAGTTGTTTTTATGGCCTTGTAGATTTAGGAGTAACGTGTATAAGAATTGTAATGGTCTCTTTCTGCATGCAGTCGCCACACACTCGATTCTGTTTGTTTAAAAATACAAAAGTTATGCGAATACGTCAAGTTTTTCCGGCCGCAATAAAATTTTTGTTTCGCCCTTTATCGTTCAGAGTGGCCATAGAAAATACGATGTTCAGTTGTTTTTATGGCCTTGTAGATTTAGGAGTAACGTGTATAAGAATTGTAATGGTCTCTTTCTGCATGCAGTCGCCACAGACTCGATTCTGTTTGTTTAAAAATACAAAAGTTATGCGAATACGTCAAGTTTTTCCGGCCGCAATAGAATTTTTGTTTCGCCCTTTATCGTTCAGAGTGGCCATAGAAAATTCGATGTTCAGTTGTTTTTATGGCCTTGTAGATTTAGGAGTAACGTGTATAAGAATTGTAATGGTCTCTTTCTGCATGCAGTCGCCACACACTCGATTCTGTTTGTTTAAAAATACAAAAGTTATGCGAATACGTCAACAAGCTTGTCCCGCCCTAATAGAATTTTTGTTTCGCCCTTTATCGTTCAGAGTGGCCATAGAAAATTCGATGTTCAGTTTTTTTTATTGCCTTGTAGATTTAGGAGTAATGTGTATTAGAATTGTAATGGTCTCTTTCTGCGTGCAGTCGCCACAGACTCGATTCTGTTTGTTTAAAAATATAAAAGTTATGCGAATAAACTCTATTTACTATAGTCCTGGATTGTCAAAAATGACGTTTTATGGTAGCACTGTTGAATTTCTATTGTTTTTTTTTGTTACTACAAGGTTGGACAACGCAAAGCGCAATTTTTAAAATTTGCGTTTTTGTTACCTGGCAACTTATTTATTTTTGCTTCAGTCAGTTCGAAATAAAAAATATTTTGATTGAACCATAACCTATAATTTATAATTTTGACATTAGTAACTTAATTAATTGTTTCTCGTTACCCATAGCTTGACTTAAAAGTATTAACCATGATATAAAGGATTGTTTTTAATTGGATTTTGACATTAACAATCCGGGACTATAGTGAATAGAGTTTACGTCAACAAGCTTGCCCTCCCCAATAGAATTTTTGTTTCGCCCGTTATCGGTCAGGGTGCCCACAGAAAATTCGATGTTCAGTTGTTTTTATGTCCTTGTAGATGTAGGAGTAACGTGTATAAGAATTGTAATGGTCTCTTTCTGCATGCAGTCGCCGACTCGATTCTGTTTGTTTAAAAATACAAAAGTTCTGCGAATACGTCAACAAGCTTGTCCGGCCGCAATAGAATTTTTGTTTCGCTCGTTATCGTTCAGGGTGTGGAAAATTCGATGTTCAGTTGTTTTTATGGCCGTTGAGATTTAGGAGTGACGTGTGTAAGAACTGCAATTGTCTCTTTCTGCATGCATGTGTTTAGTAGTCGCCGACTCAATTTTGTTTGTTTAAAAATATCAAAGTTATGCGAATACGTCCACGTGTCTGTAGACTTTCCATATTTGTGGCTTTTCAAGTAAAACAATTGTCTTTAAAACCGAAAGCCAACGCTTCTCGTGAATGTCAATCAGGAAACAGTATGTATACCAGATGAGATAAAAATTGAGAGACGTCTTCCCTTTTTTATGCAATTTTGGAAATGCATTTTTGACATGTAGCGCTACTGTGAGTTACAACACATTTTGAGATTTAGAAAGAAGGATTTTAATAACAGAAATGACTATCTTACCTTTGTGAGGTCCAATTTGTTAGTATGCAATTGCGTTGAAGCAAAGGTTTATTATATTAGAAAATAAATGCATATGGACCCTGTCGTACATCAGTGATATAATTAAATTTGCAATATATCAATAGAATCAAAAATCAGGGCAAGTATCGCGAATGTAAAGAAAATACAAGGCAAACTACGGAAATGGTACAACACTGAAAAGTTGAAAAAGCAGGAAGAAGCCATAACATTTGAGAATAATATCACTAAACAAATACCAAAAGAACCATATATAGAAGAACCTGAGATAAACCAACAATGGGAAGCACGCAGTACAAACACGCCCAATGTGTAACTGGTTTGGTAAAAAATGTGAAGAAGCGATGAAAACAAGAACGAGGCATATCTCAAAATGCAAAGAAAACAAAACAAGAGCAATCATTGATGGAGCAGGTCGTAGGGAAAAGGACGCGCAAATAAAAAACTTAAAATACGAGAATGAACAGATTAAGGAACCCGAAAAAGTAAGAAAACAAAACTATAAGAAATTAAACAACGCCAGAAAGAAGTTTAAGCCAACGAACGTGTTGAAAGTGACACGAACTAGACAATAGGCAGACACTGTGCCGGAAGTTGTAAACTAAACGCTGGTGATCGAACTGAATGAGGATGAACCGAATGCTAAACGAGCTGCCCAGTTCCGTGTGGTGGGTTGTTTATAGCTAGACCCTTCGTTTTTTCGAAAACGGCGAAGTGTTATGTCACTATTGTTCGGACGGTGTTTTATTATCCGCGTCTTCGTTTGCAGTCGGTCAACTGGAATGCCCCGCTTCTTGCGCAGCTGATCTTTTGTTGCCCAAAAGGTTTGAGCGCTACCTGCTGTGGTCCCGGATTCCCGGCAGTTTACAGATGTTGAAATGTTGCCGATGTCCGAGTTTTAAATTGTGCGTATTTTATACTGGAGTCGCGAATATAATTTGTCATTCGCGACACTAGACTCTAAGTTGCGCGTAGCGTAACGTTCAAAATTAGTTCCCGCTGTCTTAGGCCGTACAGCTTTTGGACCTTTTATGATCGCCTGCGCGATGTTGTGATGCTTCCGTTACAGCAAGTATGGAGAAAAACACAGCCACGTACTGTACGCCATATATAAAGATGTCGACTAATAAAAATAATAAAACTAGGAGACTAAGATGATCAGAGCACGTAATAAGAATGGATGAAGGATATATGGAATAGAACTGTAGAAGATCTGAGAAGCATAGGAGTGACTAACTGGAAAAATAAAGCTCAAGATAGAGACAGATGGCGAAGAATCCTTGGAAGAGGTCAAGGCCTCCAAGGCGTGTATGGTTAGAGTAATGATGAGTCTTACAAAGAATCAGTTTCGCTTGAGACAGTTCAGGAAATGCTAAGTATTTATTTTAACAGTTGGATGTGCCAGTAATTTTTGTACCATTTACTTAGAAGAGCGCCAATATCAAACTGAGAATTAAAATTACTTTATTTAATTGTAGCCATGCTATTATAGGTAGCATGGATGTTGTCCAAAAATATCATTTAGTTAAGATGATGTTACATTTTAAAACCTTTTAAAATGGGAACGTCATTGTCCACAAAAACTTTCAGGGAACCCCCGGTACCGAATTGAGGGCGCGTTTGAGGCCCATTAGTTGGCATTTTATTAACGAATTTTCTGTGATTGGTCGCCGGCAAACGGACCAAAAAGTCGCCGCGATCGCAAATACGGCGTTAATTAACCGCGCCATTAACGTCATAAAAACCTTTAATTATTAGTTTCTAATTAACTCCCTTACACGCCATCGAGCGCAGCTGTAAAAATGTTGGCAGGCTCCGTTGCTCCGGGCGAAGCGGAGATGAAATGCGAGCATGAATATTAAATATCCGCAGATAATTGAATTACCGCTGTTCAAATAGCATCTTACTTTTAATTTGGCCGCGCCAGGGCGCCCCAACGGGTCGCCGCCGTTTGAGGACCGCGGGCGCTGTAAAGTAAAATTTTATTTCGGCAGTATTTACCGATTACGGGATTTGTATAGCCGTCAATAAGTATAGAATTTGAGTGAATGGGTAGAGTTCAGGTATTCACACGTACAGGAAGGAGTGATTGGAAATTAGCTCTCTCCTAATTAAGGGAGTATAACTGAGTGGTAGAGCATCCCGCTCTAGAGGAGAAAACCTGGGTTGAATACCCACCGGACATTCCACAATTCCGCTTTAGCAACCGTAGGGCTGTAAACACCTAAAGACTCCTGAAGGAATAGTCGAGATCAATTCCTGTTGGCGTTGACGACCACTGAAATCTAGTGCTGACTCCACTAGAATTTCCCAATCCGGTTTTGCCAACCGGGATCTTAACACCGATATCTTCCTCCAATGTGCTTGTTGAGGATATAGTGACAAGGCTGATGACGTCGGATAACTGAATTACCCCTGTTCAAATGGGATCTTGCACCAGGACGCCCCAACAGGTCTCCGCCGTTTGGGGACCGCGAGCGCTCTAAACGTGTACAAATGATGAGCTGACAATTATGAAATCGCCGAGCGGATTAATTTATATTATCGGCCGCAAATGCACACGTGTAGTGGTCATACATTCCCTAATTTTGTTAATTAGTGTGCCGGCAGGGACAGATCAACGAGGTAATCCTAATGTGATTGATTCGCGGTATCCGTTTATATCTGGGATTAAAAATTGATGCGAATTCGCATTACACATTAATGCGGCACGTCGATAAACCGCAAGTCGTCCAGCGGCTGCCCACGGCGGGGATACACAAAATGTAATCGAGATATGAGCGATAAGGGTAATGGATAGAAGTGAAGATATCATCTAATTGCAATCGAATTGTTTTATGTGCAATTGGTTTTCGTAATAAGTGCCCATGAATAATTAAGCGCCCGTTTTTCTTTATTACTTTAGTGTAGCGTAGTAAAGTAATTGAAATGCAATTATATTCGGTTCGCTTTTTCCTCCGCGGCCGTAATAGCCCATCGATCCCTCTCTGGTCATTACCGATAACAAATATTACGAAAATGAAGACGTCCCGCGTTCTCGATTAGCTATGACGTTGTCCCGAATCGTAGATTAGCCCCTCGCTGTTCCACTAAAAACGACCAAGAGCCGTTATGTGCAAATTGGAACTGAATTCCATCGCCACGCTGGAATCACTTAGCTCTTTACATTACAACCCCTTTTATATTTATGCATTTACGTGCATTACAATTTTATGATACTCGTTTTTTGTTGATTTTATTAAATCGAAGCCATGTATTACTCATAAAGTTATTCGTGTGTCACCACAGCATGTTTGATCGTCAGTTGCTTGCCTGTTGTGGTTTTTTCCACAATTCTGCCTGTTGACATGATCAACCCGCAACTATTGTTACAACCCATACAGTCAGTAAGTTCCCGGTTCGTACTGGTCTTTCACAGTACAGCACTTACTGTAAATCCGTTTGGCTGAGTTCTCAAACTCGTGCAAAAAGCAATCACTGCGGAGAAACGTGCACTCTGCAAGATCCACTCTTCTAACTTTCATGTAATCATCCATCATCTCCTGTAATTGCCAAAAATCTACCAAGATTATACAATTAACTAGTATGTAGATTGTACAGTAACTAACACCTAACTAACTAAGGGTACGCATGGCAGCACTCGCAGATTTGCATCGCATTGTTGTAATTTACCACATTGTAATTAATTAATGGTTCGCATAATTACATACGCCACCAAACTACGTAAAGCAGCCCACGTCGCCCCACTGTCACAGGCCCGAACGTTCTGCTCCTGATTTGGCATTATATACGTAACCCAGGCTTCTTCGATGCGGTACATTGGTTGCCCTTGCACCCTGAGTGCCCCAAAAAGTAAGAACTTGTGATTTGACGACTAATATATGTGCCAAGCTTGTATTACTTTTAGGGTTCAAAATATTTCTCACCATGAAGTAATAAACTGTTTCATATTAACCCTAACAGGAAGTTCCTTGCACTATAAGCGAAAACGAATCGTGAATTCTTAAGACGAGGCGGAAAAAATATGAAACAGGGCCGACCAAATACAAAGCGAGCGACGTATCTATAGGGAAAGTACTAGCGTCCGTCGAAGTAGTCTCCGTCGACTTGTACGCACCATTGACGTTATAAATCCCGGAAGGCCCATTTAAACTTCTCGCGATGAAGTGCGTTCACTTTCCACGTCGCCAAAGGGCCTTTCTATATGGGCCAATATGAACTGAAGAAACAACATGAAGTTCACTGGAGACATCTTGTTACGATTCAATTGCGCATCTATTTAATTTCGATGTCTGTAGTACTTATTTCATATTGTTACGCCTCATTTACGCTTCTATTCGATTTCAATGTCTATGGTACTTAGTTCATATTTCGCGCGCTTGTGCCACGCTTACTTTTGGCTTCCTCGGCGTCTTTCCGGCTTTTCTTGGTTACCGGCATGAAGCCAGATTGAGCGTGTACAAAGTATTCAGTGAACGCATGGGCGTGCAGTTTGATTTTTGGGTAACGTTTGCCCGCGCCTCTTTGGCGGGGCTGCATTCCTGAACCATGAATTAGGGACGTTTCAATTCCACGCCATTGTCGGCGGAATCTACGCTCTACTTCTTTGCACGTGGCCCAGAACACCTTCGGGTAAGTGAAGGAAGCCTTCTTCGAGCTGTATTTAAATTCATCCGTGTCTACCGTGGACTATTTTCTCTTTATAACAGTCAGTGAGGAGCCGTAGGACAGAGTTTGCAATGGTGTTAGCTTCCATTGCATTTGGTCGCGGACGTCATCCAGGGCATGAGCTTGAACCGTGCATATCTATAAGTCGCGGCCCGCTCCACTTCTGTTGCGTGAATTTCATAGAGCACAGGAAGGGACTCGATTCCGGAACGTACCTTTAGGTTAAAATTTCCTCTTTGTATAAACATTTACTGGTGACCAGTGCTCTGTCACTTCGAACTCCGTTCAAGCATTTTGACGCTTGGAATTTTGACGTGAACTTTGGAATATACAGTTCGCTCCCCGAGCTTTGTACGTGGAAGCACACAAAACGTTTCCTCCCAATTCACGGAGTAAACACCGATGTATCATCGCCTTGCAAACAATTGCCTTATTTTAATGTGTGCGATAATATTGTATGGCTGTATTGTGTGTGTATTATGAGGTGCCTCTTAACTGTGCGGCCTATATTTTAATCACCTGTATTTTGTACCGTGTAGTGTGTAATTAATTTGTGATTATACTGTGATGCTAGTCTTGTGGATTTGATTTTGTTACTGTCACCTGTGCATGATTGAGCTACTTGAGTTTAAGAATTCTCGTTGAATGCCTGGATACACTTGTCGTTAATTGGTAAAGATTTGTTGGTGCCTTTTTGGCTTTACTCATTTGTGTTAGTAATTAAAGAACTGCACTCCGCCTTCCCGACTAGCCGGCCGGAAACTGTAACCAAGTAGTCATAAAGTTTGTATTGTTTTGAAAGAATTAGTCGACGAATTGTTTTGATGATAACAATCTGGTAAAGACTTCACGAGAGCTGTCCACTTGATGCGCTTTTTACTTGTGGTCAAATTGTGCAGGACACATTTGGCTCACTTTTCTTTTCCCCAAACCCTTCTCTTGTCTAACGGTTTCATAGCCGATTTCCAGTTCCTGCTCCCATCATTTTCAGTGTCAATCGTCGGTTAGCGGCCATATAGTTTCGGGTTTTTTTGGACTGTGTTCTCATGACCAGGCTTCGAATCATCGGTAAGGTACTCCCGGAGAGTCGCTATACAGAGTTTGTAACATTTCGAACGTCTCCGTGGCCGTTTCCCCCAGTTTGAAGCAAACAAAACTTGTGTTCGCTCTCTGCTCTATGTATACCTTGTGGCACACGTGACACCCACACTAACTTATTTCCCCCTATTACACAAGCTCTTGTCAGGACGCCGTTTTTGCTATGTGCATATGAGAGTTTTATCTATAATTTGCATATCATTCGTGAATTCTTATTAATTAACATTTGCCGCCTTAAACGACATTTGTAAGGACTTTTCTAACACTACTGACTTACTCAATCCTTATCTCTATCTACCCTCGCGGGTATACAACAGAGGGTAGGGGAGCCGAGTGCAATGTGCAACTGAGTGGTCTTGGGTTCTAGAGCAGAAAGGCTGGGTTCGATTGGTTCCAATGGCTTCACGGGTCACTATATCTTGTGCCGACTTTACTAAAATTCCGTAATGATGGAGCTTTAACGCCTAAAACCTCGTCGAAAGAATAACACCGACTACGAGCTCGATCTCCGCTAGCGTTGTCGCCCAATAATTCTAATGCCGACTCCACTACCATTTCCCAATTCGGGTAACCATGGGGCCTGAAAGCCTAAATCGTCCTCTAATATTCTAGCTCCATGCTGATGAATAAAAAATCTGGCGATTGCGTAATAAATTTATAAACATTATCATTTCACTCACTACACTTGGATAACCGCCCTTTGGAATGAGAGTCCGTACTAAACCACGTAAAATTGTCAAAGTGGGAGACGAGCAACATAAGACTTGATAAGAGCAAGAGGATAATAGTGTAACAGTTATTTATCAAGGATGTACAATATTAGGATAGCCACTAGTTCAAGATATAGGTATCTGGGCTGGTGGAAAAGAAGCATATATCCTGCACCAGATGCAAAATCTGCTATAAGAAGGGATGGGTCAGAGAACCAAAAAAAAAGCATAAAAAATAACGTTGCTCGACTCGTATAACTTAGATATCCTAAATAGGAGACTGTATTAAATGTGTATGTTAATATGAAAATTGGAGGTATGCGTAATGGCAGAACTTTTCTAACCTATTCTAACCATGTTTAGAAGTGGGGGTAGAGTTCGTCCCAAGAACTTTTTTTTGACGTCATGTGTGTGTGAAGCAATCACCCCTTGCTAGTAGAAGAGAACATTTGCTTCATAGCACATTATGTCACGGAAAAGATCCCCAAGACAAACTGTATGTATATCTTCGACTACACCTTCAACTTGGTTGCCTATCGAAAGGTGCATTTAGAAACTTCATGGCAAAGATTCAGAACCAGACAAAGGAGAAGAGTGGATAAGAACAAAAAAAGACAAAAAAGCCACTAGCCTGAAATGTGTACTGGCGGTAAGGAAACAAGTACACCCTACAAGTATGATAGAGGCAGGAGTGGCGTATCAAAGGAGTGTTAATACTGATATTGGCTATAAAGACAGAGAGAGACTGACTATATCCATATTTTGCGACTGAGCCAGCAGAGTTTATTTTGAAACTGTTCGAAGTACGATCCAGCGCTATGAAATCGGACTAAAAGGAAGAGAAGAATGGGATAGCTATATTATGGCTCATGGATAACAATCGGTTGGTCAAAAACGTGGAGTTCCTGTAATAGTAGGAAACACCGCGTGCCTGAATCAGAATCAGAGGCATTAGAAAAGCCATAACATTGAAAAAAATGGGGTTTCTAGGATAGGCTGCAGTAAGGCTGCTGAAAATAGTCGAAAATAGGTCTGCTAGAGGCAAAGAAGCTTTAGGGTTTACTTTAAGAGATGGAAAGACTTTGCTATAGGAAGAACATAACAAGTCGATTGGATCGATTTATCAATGTTTAAAGAATGGTTTCATACAAGTGCGTACATACGAAATTTGCCTGCAAATATAGATAAATACCATACGTGTGGCTGAATGATTAAGAAATATATATGAGTAATTCTTGGGAATCTTTCGACGATTGGAAGCCATGTCGAAATGCCATCTTCCAGGTCATACAAACACAAATAGGTTTGTACCGTTTTTGAACGAAGCTGTAACAAGGTCTCGGCTAGCTCTTTTAACTCTCGGCAGAATATGGCGTAGTGTAAGGATCAGGCTAAGAAATGCATCGGGCTTTTACAAGAACAGTAGATTAGTAAAAGAATTGGGCGCCATGTCGTTATTCACAATAACTAAAACAAACCTAGATAGCAAAATAAAAATCAACACCTACCTTGTAAACTTCGCTGCCTACCTCAATCTAAATGTAGTAATGCGGACAACAACAAACAAACAGTAACAGTCAAAAGAATATTTAATATTCATAACAAATAAATCAAGGTTGGCGTCACCCAACTTACACACACATGTAATTGCATATCGGGACAAAACAAGACAAAACAACATTTTAAAAACTTCAATTCGAAGTAACATTTCAGAACTCGCTAGTTATAGCTTAAATTACAACTTCAAGCTAACACCTGTGCAATCGAAAATGACAAATATATAACGCTAATGGCGCTTTTTCAGCAATTTCGAATTATTTAAATACTCGCACTTTTGCGGTAATAACAATTGAGCCAAAGATTGATTTGACACGCTCAGTTTGAGTTGCTAAGATCTTAATAAGAACTGACAAGTTTGTGGCATCATGCCTTTGTCGATAAAAAACCAGAGCTTGTAATGGCATGCACTTACAGTTTAATTAATATTGAAGTCCAGCGATCGGCAGGGGAGTTCGTTACATTTTCTATGAAGACTCAAAGCCAACTTGACTACATGTTCCTCAGAATCCCCAGGTCGGCGCTCAAAAAAACTAGCATCAAAAGGAAGGAAAACCCTGGCTACGTACAGGCGCGAATTCGGGAAACTGGTTAGCTCAAGGAAGAGCCAAAAACGTTAGTTCCGGGATTCTGAATTTAAGCCTTCGTGAGAGCCGAAATAGCTGCTTGATTTGTGAGCCAATACTAGCGGATTCTAGCCTATACTAGCCCATACTAAACGGCCTAAATATTGGAAAATTAGAAAACGAAATTATGCACGCACAAACATTGTTACCGAACGGTGTTCTCGGCCTAATTATTGTGGAGGACGCATTGCAGCGATTTCGAGGAACCAAGGGCGCAAAGCAATCCAGCCTAAATAACGAAAATTAATACGCAAAGAATAAAATTAGAAGAAACGCTCTTACCAACGCTGGAAGCGCGCCCGCGAACAATGTTACAAGCGGCTTCGCTTGCTTGAAAAACAAAAACGCCTCTCGAAAAATCAATACTATGCCAGTTATTGCACTCTTTTAACAGCCAACACGGATCGAAATGCGACGACAAGTACAGACGCGAAAATGTGTAGGTGTTTATTGCTCCGCACACACGCTACTGGGATTAGCTTGAATTTTCGTGCTACAAAATATAGCTACAAGGTGGTCCGAAAATCGGTGTTAAATGCATTAACGCGCTTTTGAAATAAAATTGAAAACGGGGCGTTACATGTTTTCGCGATTAACAGGGTGGGATAATTTCCAGCGATTTCTAAAGAAAAGTGACAATGCACCCGTATCCATTTCTCTTGAAGCGAGTGAAAAATATTCTTTTCCGCTCGTTACTCTTGGACAGGAGCGGAAAAGTGACGTATCTGCTATTCATCGGCAAACGTCAACTTTCTGTCGTCAAATGACAACTCGAAAAGCCTACTTTCTAAAGCTGTCATAGAAAGAATAATTTGCGGGCTGTAAGGTTACTTTACCACCCGCGTTTTTTACTTAACCGCCCGCAAATTATTTTACCGCCCGCCACGCGTAAAGTTGTACTCTCAGACATGGTAACTAAGTAACATAAAAAGATCGAACAGCAACTTATGTTTTGCCCAATTTTACTAACTTACAGTTATATACAACACGTATATGCAAATAGAAACGCGTATTTTTCTATGAGAACAGAAACTCGTTTACTGGATAGACCGAGTCCGTTTCAATTCGAAACAAGCTCGGTTTAGCAGGAGTTCCTAATTTCCAGCCGAAGAGAGGGCTTAATGCCTGCGCTTAAATTAATTGGACATATTTTACACGTAAGCAATTAGTACTTGCAGCGGTGTTGATTTTCTCGACTAATTAATGCGGATTACAGCATTCGTTTGCTCTGCTACCAGCCCCCAATTACCAACGAATATCTCTGTTTAAACTTAATTAATGTTGACTTTCAAAAACTCCCAACTACTTCGGCCGCAGCCCCAGCGCCAGCTCTAGTTTGCTCTGCAACATGTTAAAATTCGGCCGCTGATTATTTCATTTGCGGCGCTTCGCGCGTCATCCCCCCGGGAAGCGGAAAAAGTGCCTTTCGCCTGATTGACCAATTAATATAAATGTTCTTACACTCATTTTAATTGGGATTATTTGTGGCGTGGCGTGCTTTTCACGAAGACCCGCCCACAAGTAGGTCAATAAATATTAGACGACATCGGAACACGTCGATAACCCGAATAAAAGCTGGAATTAAGAACAAATTAGGTTAGAAATGAGAATGACAAATCATAATAACTCCAACGCAGCTTGTACGAGGTACAATCTTTGTCAAAAGTGATTGCTAGCTCCGTTCGTGCATCTTAAGGGTAAAAGATATGCAACCGTTCTGTCGCGAGAGAAGTATAGTTGAATGCATAACATCAAGCTTTGTGGGATAGGTCAATAAATGTTCCGTTTTCGTCTGAAGCTTTATATAAGAAGTTAAACATGTAAAAATTAAAACAAAAGGATCTTTAATTGAAGCACGGTCGAATACCATGCTTAAAAAAGAGTTTCTAATGTATTTCATGTGGGATCAAAATTGTCGTGTAAAACTCCATTGTCGACGCATGATTTGGTAGTTTCGTGTGGGCTTGTTCACAAAAATCACCAGGGCGTCGGCTTTTTGGTTACTTTTTATACCAACAGATTTTCTTCTAGCACGCCATTGCTTCTAATAATGCCTCGGTAACTGAAAACCTCGTTTTGTTCTGTACACAAATCTCATACTATACCTACCAGTACCCTTTCCGATGATATAGGTATACATACATAGAAGCTATTTTACGAACGTGGTTTAGTATGTATACTTATACACAGATTACGTTGGTTTCTTATTAATTAGTTTTTTATACCAATGCTGTCTTCCAATACGCCACTTTTTCTAATAATTTTACGCTGAATTGCAAACTCGGTATGGTGATCCGCAAAAAATTGCCTAGGCGGTGCCTTTCTTAGTAGTTACATTTTCTCGTTTTTGTATACCGACATGGCTGTATATTTCCTAGTAAATAAGTTTTCTTGTGACAATACAATGTCTTCTAGCACGCCACCGTTTCCAACGTTTGTGTACCAAGATTATCCCAGTATACATTTCTTGTTAGTTAATAGTTCTCATACAATGACAAAGTTTCCAAAGATATATTGATAGCCTAAAAACTAGTTCTGACATGTCTACTAAAATTACGTCGGCGGTACCTTTCTTAGTAGTTAACTTTGCTTATACCAAGACAATGCCTTCCAGCATTCCATTGTTTTAAAAAATATATTGGTAGCTTATAAGCCTGTTTTGGTATTCCCACCAAAATTTCTGGACGGTAGCTTTCGTAGTAGTTACGTTTTCTGATACCAAGACAATATCTTCCAGTATTCCACTGTTTTCAAAAAGGTCTTTGTAGCTTACAAGCTCGTTTTGGTATTCCCACAAAAATTACTTTGGCTGTAGCTTACATAATAGATAAGTTATCTTGTACCAATGCAAGGTCTTCCAGCACACCACCATTTCCAACGCAAACTTACAAGGTCGTCTTTGTATGTGTACCAAGATTGTCCCAGTGTACATTTCTTGTTAGTTAATAGTTTGTTGTTATACAATTACAAAGTTTCCAAATATACATTGGTAGCCTAAAAACTAGTTCTGGTATGTCTACTAAAATTACGTCGGCGGTACTTTTCCTAGTAGTTAACTTTGCTTATACCAAGACGATGCCTTCCAGCTTTCTATTGTTTGAAAAATATATTGGTAGCTAATAAGCTCGTTTTGGTATACCCACAAAAATTACCTTGGCTGTAGCTTACATCGTAGATACGTTTTCTTGTACCAATGCAAGGTTTTCCAGCACGCCACAGTTTCCAACGTAAACTTACAAAAAAATCGTCTTTGTCCCGGTGTACATTTCTTGTTAGTTATGCTTATACAATTACAATGTTTTTAAAGATACCTTGGAAGCTTAAAAGTTCGTTCTGGCATGTCTACCAAAAAATTACTGCGGGGGTACCTTTCTTAACAGTTAAATTTGCTTATACACTGCAATGTCTTCCAGTACGCTACTATTTCCAACGTAAATTTACAAGGTGTCTTTGCATGTGTACCAAGATGGTTCCAGTGTACATTTCTTGTTATTTAGTAGTTCTTATACAATTACAATGTTTCCAAAGTTACCTTGGTAGCTTACAAGCTCTGTTGGTATACTCATAAAAATTCCTGGACATTAGCTTTCGTAGTAGTTACCATATATGTATTATACATATATTGCTAGTAGGGCCTCGGAACGCCCGAAAACATTACGACGCCGACATAGTCTCACTTAGAGTATAACGCGTCTCGTGCGCATGCGTGAGAATTCGAACTCCGCCTTTAGAAGCGAATTTTAAACTTGACCACTTCCCCATTGGGCGGACGACGCCGCCGCGCTTGCGCACAGCTCACCATTATACATTGAAGAGTTGGTTGTCTGTCTCACTTCCTTTGTGAGTTTCCCACTCATAGCCGCTAGCAATATAGTAAGTATTACATATATGGTAGTTACATTTTATTATACCAATACTATGCTTTGCAGAACGCCACTGTTTCCAACGTTAGTTTACAAGATTGTGGTTGTATATGTACCAATATTGTCACAGTGTACATTTCTTATTAGTTGGTATTTTTCATACAATGTCTTTCAGCACGTAAATATTTCCAAAAATACTTGGTAGCTTATAAGCTTGTTGTGGCATGCCTACTAAAATTACGTCGACGGTACCTTTCTTAGTAGTTCAGTTTGCTTATACCAAGACAATGTCTTTCAGCATTCCACTGTTTAAAAAAAAATTGTGTAGCTTACTAGTTCGGTTTGGTATATCCGTATATCTACAGAAATTGCCTTGGCTGTGGCTTTCATAGTAGATGAATTTTCTAGTACCAATGCAATGTCTTCCAGCACGCCACTGTTTCCAACGTAAACTTACAAGGTGTCTTTGTATGTATACCAAGATTGTCCAAGTGTACATTTCTTGTTAGTTAATAGTTGTTATACAATTACAAAGTTTTCGAAGATACATTGGTAGCCTAAAAACTAGTTTTGGTATGTCTACTAAAATTACGTCGGCGGTGTTTTTCTTAGTAGTTAACTTTGCTTATACCAAGACGATGCCTTCCAGCGTTCTATTGTTTGAAAAATATATTGGTAGCTAATAAGCCCGTTTTGGTATACCCACAAAAATTACCTTGGCTGTAGCTTACATAGTAGATTCGTTTTCTTGTACCAATGCAAGGTTTTCCAGCACGCCAGTTTCCAACGTAAACTTACGAAAAAATTGTCTTTGTCCCGGTGTACATTTCTTGTTAGTTATGCTTATACAATTACAATGTTTTCAAAGATGCCTTGGAAGCTTAAAAGTTCGTTCTGGCATGTCTACCAAAAAATTACTGGGGCGGTACCTTTCTTAACAGTTAAATTTGCTTATACACCGCAATGTCTTCCAGTACGCCACTATTTCCAACGTAAATTTAGAAGGTGTCTTTGCATGTGTACCAAGATTGTTCCAGTGTTCATTTCTTGTTATTTAGTAGTTCTTATACAATTACAATGTTTCCAAAGTTACCTTGGTAGCTTAGAAGCTCTGTTGGTATACTCATAAAAATTCCTGGACAGTAGCTTTCGCAGTAGTTACATTTTATTATACCAATACTATGCTTTGCAGAACGCCACTGTTTACATCGTTAGTTTACAAGATTGTGGTTGTATATGTACAAATATTGTCACAGTGTACATTTCTTATTAGTTGGTATTTTTCATGCAATGTCTTTCAGCACGTAAATATTTCCAAAAATACCCTGTAGCTTATAAGCTCGTTGTGGCATGCCTACTAAAATTACGTCGACGGTACCTTTCTTAGTAGTTCAGTGTGCTTATACCAAGACAATGTCTTTCAGCATTCCACTGTTTAAAAAAAAATCTGTGTAGCTTACTAGTTCGGTTTGGTATATCCGTATATCTACAGAAATTGGCTTGGCTGTGGCTTTCATAGTAGATAAATGCAATGTCTTCCAGCACGCCACTGTTTCCAACGTAAACTTACAAGGTGTCTTTGTATGTATACCAAGATTGTCCCAGTGTACATTTCTTGTTATTTAGTAGTTCTTAGTCAATTACGACAATTACAATGTTTCCAAAGCTACCTAGATGGCTTATAAGCTCGTTTTTGTATTCCCAGAATAATTACCTCGGCGGTACCTTTCTTAGTAGTTACGTTTTCTTATACCAATACTATGTCACTGTTTTATTAGTTCGAATTTCGTTTTGGTATTCCCATAATAATTGCCTCGACGGTACCTTTCGTAGTAGTTTTCTTATAGTACCAATACTATGTCTTACTGTTTCCAAAAATATATTTGTAGCTTACAACCTCGTTTTGGTGTACCTACAGAAATTGCCTTGGATGGACCTTTCGTAGCAGAACTTTTCGTGTGCCAATGTAATATCTTTCAGCACGCCAGTGTTTTCAACGTGTTACAAGATCGTTTGTGTATGTGTACCGAGATTGTTCCCGTATACATTTATTTCTTGTTAGTACTTCTCATACAAGTACAATGGCCTCAAAGATACCTTGGTAGCTTAATTGCTCGTTTTGGTATGCTGGTGTGGTACCTTTTTTAGTACTTATATTTTCTTATACCAAGACAGTGTCTTCCAGCGTTCCACTATTTTCAAAGACATCTTGTAAGCCCAAAGCTCATTTTGGTATTCCCATAAAAATCTCCCCTACGGTATCTTTCGTAGTAGTTACATTTCTTTGCACCAATACAATGTTTCCAGCATGTTGCTGTTACCATTGATACTTTGGTAGCTACGTGCTCCTTGTGGTATTATCAGAAAACTTTCTTAGTAGTTGTATTGGTTGATAGCAGTAGATTGTCTTCTTTAATGCCCTTTACTGCCAGTGGTACTTTGGTAGCTTACGTGCGCATTTTAGAATATTCAATGTGTTTCAGCACGTCGTTGCTACCAATGATGCATGGGTAGCTTACGTGCTCATTGTGGTATATTCACAAAACTCTTCTTAGTAGTTACGTACAGTGTGTTCAAAAATATGTTCTACAGAGATAGTTGTAAGTTTATTGGTGGTTGTGTTTTTACTCAGCAAGGGCTCGCACTGGATCGTTAACTAGGTATATTTTCAAAATGTATACGTACAACACCTTTTTGAACTTTGTGTAATCAAGTCTTACTTATAAAGCACAAATGCTGTACAACACTTGAATGAACACGACTGTACGAGTGCATACATTTTCTTGTAAAAATTAAATGTCTTACAACGTTACCAATGATTTTGGGTAGCTTACGTGCTCATTTTGGTATTATCAGAAACCCTTCTTAGTAGTTATATTTGCTTATACCAATACATTTTCTTTCAGCATGCCCATGGTAGTTTACATGCTCATTTTGGTATATCCACAAACACCTTCTTCAGTAGTTACCGTCTCTTATACCAATGCAGTATCTTCAAGCATGTCACTGCTACCAGTTATACTTTGGCTAACGTGTTCATTTTGGTATATTCAAAAAACTAATTCTTAGTAGTTGCCTTTTCTTATACCAATACAATATCTTCCAGCATGTCGCTGTTACTAATGATACTTTGGTAGCTTACGTGGTAATTGTGAATGTTCAATGTGTTACAGCACGTTGTTGTTACAAATGATACCTAGTTAACATGTACATTTTGGTATTATTAGAGACCTTTCTAAGTTGTTGTATGTATGTATATACTCATACCAATACATCGTCATCCAGCGTGCCCTTTGTTACTAGTGGTACTTTGGTAGCCTACGCGCTTATTTTGGTATTATAATAAACATTTCTTGGTAGTTTGGTTATACTAATATATTTTCTTCCAGCATGCTCATATTACCACCAAATACGTGCTTATTTTGGTATATTCACAAACATTTTTCTCAGTGGTTACATTTTCTTATAATACAATATCTTCCTGCATATCACTGTTGCTAATGATACTTTGGTAGCTCGTATTCTTATTTTGGTATATTCGCGTGTTTTAATGCTGATACTGTTTCTAGTGACACTTTGGTAGCTTAGGATTTGTTTTGGTATGGCAATACCATTTTATCTGAAACGCGTCTTTCCAAAGATACTTTGCGAGATTACCTGTTCGTAGTGGTACTCTCGCATAAATTCTCGTATGTAACTTATTGCCTGCCAAAATTTCCGATGGAGAAGTTAAGTAGTCCTAAACTATTTCTCATGATTGATAATAATGGCGTGCATTGCCGTAACCGGCAATATATTTTATGCCACAAAACCAAAAGCAAATAAAGATTGAAGAACCCTACGGGAAATTAATTAGATGCGTCGTGCGTAGAGGCAAATTTGAAATCGAGCCCGCTAATTTTAAATAATTAATTAAAATATAGGGCTGCCTCTGAGGCATTCATTTACAAAATTGAGAAGTGGATCTGCAAACAGATCCGCAATTTTAAATATTCATACTTCATATGCATATTTACCTTTTGTATTTGAGAGGGGAAAGTAGATCTGGCTTCCATTCGCTTAATAAAAGAGCCAAGACGCCATTTCAATCTCGGTAGTACCCCCGTCGTCGCGAATGTTTGTCAACCACAAATTTATTTAAAATTACACTTCTTCCAGCGTAGCAGGAGCACGAGGCCCCGTTTAGTCGCCAAATATCAATATCGTTTCAATAATGAAAATTCGTGTACTCGATAGCTCGATACATAACGGCAGTTTGCAAAATGTAGATGTGAATTAACGATTTTGATTTGAGTTTTTCACATGCTGTGGTAGTTTTCAAAGTTGAAATTGTACTTTGATCTAACTGAAGTATATGTATAAACAACCCTTGAAAAACTGCTGATTTTTTACCTCTTTAATAATGTTTATTAAGGATTTTTATTTTGTGGTAACGATTGGTACCACATGGAGGTGAATGATTTTGGGCGAAGTAGGAAAATTCTCAAGATTCGTGTGTGCTTAAGGAAATACAGAAATGTATCAGCTATTCTACATTATACAAGCAACACAGATTACAACGATCATAATTTTCACCGATGATAGGGATGATGCACACAAACATACGTCAACATTGACAAACGACAATCTCCTGATGTTTTATGAGTTACTATTGGTTGGAATGATGCTTATGATTGGAATTGGCCGTGAAAAGCTGTAAATATATGCAGCCTTTCGTAGGAAAATATATCCTCCACCGACCAAGCCGATAAAAGCCACCCTTGATCCGATCCTTGCGAGCCATCCGGTTATTAAAACTGGCACGTATTTACTTACGAGTATTTCGCCGAAGTGTGTACTCCCGCCAAGTACAGAACAATCCAGGCTGAGAGGTCCCAGAGGAAATTTATAACAATGTCTAAATTCAACCGGAAAATCTTTTGATTAGACGTCACCATCCATGTTTAACAAGCCCACATTGTTTGGATAAAAACCCTGGAGACTGCGAGGGAGACGCGCTCGCCTCCGGCACGTCGAAATTGCTAATCTTCGATTGAAGTCCTGTTTATGCGAAAGGCTCGCATTCTCCTTTTGAAAAATGGACGAAGCAAGTGATCCTGGGAGTTTTAATCGTTTAGCGAAAGTGTGGAGTGGAAGTAGTAACACTTTTAGCTTCGTAAATGGTGTTAAAATGTAGGTGTCGCTGCCGTTGGCAAAATACAGCCGAATATCGCGTAAATGGTAGAAAATCGGGGTTTGATTAAATTAGAGCAAATGCGCAGAAGCTTAAAAACTATTGCTGTGAACAGTCAAATTTTTCAAATGTTGCTGAGCTTAAATTAAAGGATTAGACAGTTGAAATAGTATATTACAGCCCGAGATGGGAAGTGTTTCATTACTGTCGAGAGATTAGTTAGCTGATGAGATGCGACGCGTCAAAATCAGCTATTATCTCGAGACTAAGGAAACTTCCTGTCGAGGTTTGTATACTATTTTATTCGCAACCACTTTATTCTACACAATAATTGGAAAAATTATTATATTATGATACGACAGGTTGTGACGCGCATGAATGGATCAACGAGATTCCCAGTGTCCCTACCTACTCAACGGTCGGGAATGTACTTCCCGCACTCACTTTCCGCACTTGAGCGGGAAGTAGCGGGCTGAAATGTACGACTTCCCCCACTCAAATGAGGTCAGGAATGTTAACATTACATATATGGTTGCGAATAAAAGTAAATTTTTGTAACTAAGCTCGTTTCGAACCCTCTTTCACATTGACGCGATCCAGGAAACATGGCTTTTGTTCTTAACATAATTGTTCTCATTGAAAACCTTCACTTTTAACAGCCTCAGCGTGACAACTAACTGCGTACCGGAAATTGGACTTTTATCTTGTTACGTGCAAGCGCACAGAAACAGCTTGACGCTGAACGTTTGGAAGAGGTCGCATTTATCCCATTGATATATGAGTTAAAAAACTCGTAAAAGATGGATTACCTGTACTTGTGATGATTTCGGAGGCTTTCACGGCCATTGTCATTATTAAAAAACGACTTCCGGGGTTGGACCGTGTTATTATTGAGGTCGAGGAACTCAACGTTTGGCCCACCCACTTTTGTAAGGGGCTTCATCAGGAGGAAAAAGCAAAAGAGCACGGTAACTCAACGTGTTAACCACGCCAGAGGCGAAATTCTTTGCAAGGGAGGGGATAGAAGAGTACAGTAACTCAACGTGTAAACCACGCCATAGGAGAAACTCTTCTATTCCTTCCCTTGCAAAGAGTTTCGGCTCTGGCGTGGTTAACACGTTGAGTTACCGTGCTCTTTTGCTTTTTCCTCCTGACGAAGCCCCTTACGAAAGTGGGCGAAACGTCGAGTTCTTCGACCTCAATAATGACACGGTCCAATCCCGGAAGTCGTTTTTTACTTACCTGTTCTTGTTTCTGTTTCTATAAATACGTCAATGTTTATTAAATTAAAATAAAATATTGCAAAACGGGGTGGAAAGGGTCTCGAACTTGAGTTTATTGGTTGGAGGTCAAACCTCCGTTACACGCCTATCGCCACCGCGTATGCAACGTTACGACCAATTCTGTGCTTACGAAGTGCTTGAATAATTTAACAATCTTATTTCAAAAAGGTCCATTTGTTACTGAAGCACCAGCGAGCACGGCACTGCTCGCTGTTTCTTTCAATTAGAGATATGTGAAGGCAAATAAAAACTGCTGAGCCTCTGTTTCGATAGCTACATCGTTTATTTGAACACCGCTGTGTGCTCGTTCATGTTTAATTTAGTTTTGATTCGGTGGCGTTTTTAGTTAATTAATATGTGGGTTGTTTAGCGCTCGCGTTTTGCAGGAAGAGGAAGTTGCAAATCGCTATTGTTTTTTGGAAAAAAAGGCACTGGGGGTTCGTCTTTCGATATTCGTCCAGACGAGTCAAAAATAATAGAATAAAAAAGGCCATTAAGTGGCGGTATAAGAAACGGTATCGTAATTAAGCTTAAATATTTATTCGTTTTAATTCAACGATGAATAATTAAAAAGGTTTAGATGAATATTTGGTAAGAGAGCACTTTTGGTGATTAAATAAAATATTTATTATCTGCTTTTCAGAGATGAAGCACACACACGCTCGGTTTATTCTTTGAGAATATTTTATTAGTTATCGCAGTTTCAACAACTGTCTGAATTCCCTTTGAAACGAGCGAGCCGCAGTTTTGGAGGTTTTGTTGCTTCTGATTAATTTTCTAGTTTATGGTTCGCTGGTTTTTGCGTAATTTCAAAATTGTTACTTCGTTAGAGTGTTAGGAATGAAATTATGTTCATACATTTTCGTACAAACACATATTGAAAGGAGATTTTTTTCTGATAATGCTATAAAAAATCAATCATTAATACGTTGCTTAATATTAAATGTTGTTTCAAATTTAACTCAAGTAGTCTACCTTGTGTAAAGCCGGGTCTACACATCGATTAGGCGGGTTCAAGCTGGTAAAGTAGGCAGTTCGTCGTAGTGTCGGCGAGGTTCACACACGTTCATGCAATTATTCCGTCCACACACAATTCGCGCGTAGTAATTACTACAATTAATTTAAAAATACAGTCGACGGGCGCAGTTGATAACCAAGGATCACTCACCAGAACCGAAAAAAGACACGCACCGTATCCGGAGGGAATTGCTATCAAATAAAAAAAACACGAGCTCTCAGCTGCTAGCTCGTTTATGGCATTTTAAATTTTAAAATTGCTACTTCGTTCGATTGCTAAGAACAAAAACAATTCGTCGTTGTATTTCAGTAGTATTACAAAAACACAGTCCGTACAAATACATACTGATAGTTGCTTTCTTATTTTAATAAGGGCCGGTTCTACAATCCAAGGATAAAGTTATCCCGGGAATATGTACCCTAGAAACGATTGTTGTAACAAAGAAAACTATGACAATTATACTTCAGATAGCTTATTCTAAGTATATACTTGCATTGTAGAATCAGCCCTAATAATGCTAAAAGTAATACACGCAGGCCATAAAAAATCAAATGGATGCCAATATTAGGTGCTTGATCGCCATCTGGCGGTAAAATGCAGAACTGCTCGGACACATATTGAAGGAGTAATAGAAACTGTTTGTTTATAAATTAAATTTAGAGACCTTCAAAATATAAAATGTTGTGTAGCGTGTCTAAAGCCGGGTCTACACATCCATTAGGCGGGTTCAAGCTGGTGGCGACGTTCACATCCAATTATCGTGTACTAATCACTAAAAACAACAAAATACGGTCGTCAAGCGTGTACAGGTGATAACGAAGAACCATTACGAGCAGGGGAAAATACAGGCACTTAGTGTTAACGTTATTAATTATAGTACTAAAAACGTGCTTTGGCTTTGGTTTACAAAGTTGGAGCGCGCCTTTTAAGCTTGCGTAACAACCATTGTGTGAGGTGCGTGTATTGGTCATGTGTTGACTTTGTTACTCCGTCTCTTAGGTCTGTGGTTCCGAGTAGAGCACAGTCGAACTCGATACCGACCGCCAAGAATGCGGAAAAATTCCGCACACCGTGGGATTCGAACCGAAGACTTGCTTAATGGAAGCCTAACGCTTTAACAACTGCGCTATTTTAATTTTTGACTTAAACAAAAAATGTAAAAATGTTCAATTGAAGTGCTTGGTTAGATACAACTTTAATGCCTAGAATTACAAAAACATTTTGTTGAGCTGGTTCGTGACTTCTGCTGTAGTGATTGTCTGATTATTGTATCACCATTATGTTTAAATCAATGCTCTTAACACGTAGATTGTTATTCGCACATTTTATCTTTAATTTCGCCCACCAATTTGTCGTAAATGGAAAGTCAATTATGCCGACGTTGTAATACGATTCGATTGTATAGTTAGCGCCAACTAATAAGCTTATGCGTTATGTTTTTGAACTAATTTTAATCTAATTTGTCGAACCTTAACAATTGAAGCAGTTGCTATGGTTTTAGGGAATTTAATCTCTGAAACTTGTGTGGCTCTTCAATATTTATGCTGTTTCTTTGGGTATTTCGCCACGCTACAAAATGAAATGTATTAGAACATGAACATGCATAACTGTCTTTAATACTGTATCGAAATCCGCCAGTGCGATCCGGCTTCGCAATTCACGTACGTATGTATTTGTCTATCAAGCGCAGTCCTGTAAAGTCGCCCAATCTTGACACAGTCTGATGCGAACGCATATTGCTCATACTGAAAACATGCCCTGTATCGGAGCTGCTGTGTAGTGGATTGGGCTCATTTTGGATTACGTCGTCTCTTGTATGACTATTCCACACGAATACGGCGGCAAGGAAGTACCTGGCTGTTAAGGTCGCCTCTTTGTCGGCTGCTGCCGCAGCACCAAATAGATGCCACGCAACTCTTTGCTGATTTCGTACAGTCGTATTTACTCATTACATGATTATTTTGTACTATACCTGAAGTGCAAACGCTGCTTGCTACACAAAAACACGTTATTTATTCCTCGATTTCAACTGCTTACATTTAACTCGCCGCAGGCGAAATTCATGTCGAGTCGCTCACAGACGTGTGCCCTGGGGCTCAGCACGCCGGCGACTGACTTAAGTTCCCCGCGTTGGTCGAAGGATCCATATCGAACGTTAGACGCGCAAAATTAATGGACACACTACTATGGGGGCGTACTCGCGCACTTTTAACTATGATAAGTTACAATGATAAAATCTAATTAACAGTGAAACAAATTGGCTGTATATGTGAATATTATAATAAACAATCCAGGCAAGCAGGTCAGATGTCCGTTTCAAGGTACTGTGAAAAGCGTACGTTTTATTTAACAAAGTAAGCACGCGAGGCACACAGCTTATCTCGATTCCTTACTTTACATTCAAATTACAAGCTTTCTTTGATTGGACGAGTGAAACATCTTTTTGTTGTCCTCAAACATAACAAATTTTCCCAGATCGTTCATCCAACGGTTAACTTTGCAAAGACTAACACGCGCTTACTAAAATCTAGGAACAGTAACCGAATATTTAATACATAAATTACCTACCTAAAAATGAAGGAAATAACTCCAGAACACACATAGCGTTATAACAATTAACGTCGACAAAAATCCCAGATGGACTTTAGCGGTGGAAGTGGTCGAAAAAGCTACTGTAGAAATCTGCGCCGTCAGAAGGGCAAACGTACTAAGTGGCGAAAACACTCTTGATGTGGTGATTTTCACGTTTTCGAAAGCCCAAAAATCGCCGTAATTTATTTACGGAGGCCATGATCAAAATGAGAGTGTTGTGTGGTTCGTATCTGGGTGCGGTTTTATTTGAGTTCCTGAGAGCATGATTTAATACCTTTTTTGCTTTAGTTGTGACATTAAGAGTCGAGATCGATCTATTGATCTTTTAAATACATAATACACATAAAACAAATAAATTAGGATTAAACCCTAAAATAACCGGCCATTCCTAAACACAACAGTGTAAACTAAGAATGGATTAATAGCGCGCAATAGCTCGTGGCTACACGCATTTACAAGTCAAAGACTAGCAGAATAACTGTTTCGGCAATACATTTTCATTCAAATAACATAAAAAAAACGCCGAAGTAACTGTCATTTTTACGTAAACATTAAACTGCAAGTCCAGCTTCTCGATTTGGCGCATAGAAACCGGGCTTCGCGATTTACGTACGTATTTATTTATCTATCAGTCGCTTTCCTTTACAGTCGCGAAATCTTCACGGCAGCCTGAAGCGAACCCTTATCGCTGCACACTGCAAACATGTTCTGTATTAGGTTACCTTAAGCTCGAAGCCTGGAAACTGCTGAGTAGCTCTCGGACTGCATCACATCATCCCTTGAATGACTCTTTGTGTGGAACCTTCCCACGAATGCGGCGAAAGAATCGCCCAGCTTGGGCCTCTCTGGCAGAAGCTGGCACAGAGCAACCAGGACGTCATGAAACTTCTGGGCGGCTTCGCAATTGTGTACTTACTTTGTACGTGGTTAAAATGACAACTTACCTCACCGCAGGCGATTTAACGCTGTGAGTCGTTTACAAACGCGCGACCTTGGGCTGCGCCCGCCGGCGACTGACTAAGTTCCCCGCGACCTCCGTTGATCCATTTCCAACGATGCATACACCAAATCGAACGATCCACGCACAGAACATCGCCGTACGCGCACTCTTTGCTATGCTAAGTTGCAATGAACAATGAAACAACATGCAGACATAAACTAGCTATATGTATATATAAATATTAAAATAAACAATACAGGCGAGGGTGCCAGATGCCCGTTTCAGGGGGTCGAAAAAAGCCTTAGAATTGGCGTCGTTAGAAGGGTAGACCTACTAAGATGCTAAAAACATCCTTAAAGTGGCGGTTTTTACGTTTTCGACAGTCCGAAAATCGCTGTATTTTATTTACGGGGCCACGATCAAAATGAGTTTTGTCTGAATAATATGCGCTGCTTTTCTCCATATTTTAGCTCGTAAGGGCGTAATTTATTGCGTTTTTGTTTTAGTTGTGATCTTAAAGTGTATCTCGACATAGACTTTGGCAACAGCAGTTGTTTTTTAGCACAAAAAATTCGAAATTTGGTAAATGTGGCATCGGCTGCGTCTATACATGACGGAAAAAATCTTTGCATTCAAGAAAAAGGTTATATATTTTTGTTTTGGGATAAGAAACATCATTCTGTGATCTAAGTATTCAACACCGGGGTATCTTCACTAGAGTGATTTCTGTCAATTTTAGAGTGGTACCTGGTATAGAATAGTGCTTTGCGACACGCAATATTGTATTTCATCCCAATACTAATATGTTGCAAGGTTCTATATGACTTTTATATTTATTTAATAGATTTTGAAAAAATGTGAACGCATCAACTAAGCTTTATAACTTGTTCCAGATAAATCCGTTCAAGGTCAATGCATCGTGTGCGGATCTCAGCTAGGCCCTCACCTCCAGTCACGACCACTCATCCCAAGCCATGCATCGCAATACGGCCTCCGAGAAGAGCAGGTGCCCCCCAACGGGCGTGTGTGCAACACGTGTCGGTGTAAGTGTGTGCGATCGCGGTACACCCACTGCCCGTTGCCGAGCTGTCCGAATTCTCGAGGCCGCATTAAGCGGCTGCGTTCGTTCCCCCAGCGCCTTCTGGAGCTGCCCTCGGACGTGCGCGAACCCATCCTTGCTGAATTCCACGTCCCGAGTGGCGTAACCAAGTGCTGCTCCGCATGTTTCAGCAGGTTCCAGCGGCGACTGGGGCCCGTGGAGGAGTGGCCAGATGAGGATGTGAATCAGCTACGCACCGTGCTGACCGATCTCGGCGCTAACTGGCAGCTAATTGGCGAGCGCCTCAACAAGCCACCGCAGCAGGTCCGCAGTTTTTACTCGGCGAACCGGAAGCGATTGAACCTGGAGATGTGCTTAGGTGACCGGAAGCCCGCGTTGACTGATGAGGAAGAGAGCGGGAGCAGTACCAGCAGTTGTGAGGAGCCCATGCGTGAGCGTCATTCGTCCGATACAGCAAGTGCGGAGAGCCCGCCCGTCGCGCAGGAACAGAACACTCAGATGCCCGTCAAGAAGGAGGACTATGATTCTTCCGCCACGGAAACTGCTGATGAAGGGCAAACGCCTGACCATTATCAGAGCTCTGCGACCATTACGGTGGTTAATAATGATGGGCAATCACGACAGAACACTTCGCCGCTTACTGTAAAAGACCTGATGCTTAACGTCATAGAATTTTCACTCATGAAAAATGCGGGTGCACAACAAGCACAGCATCCACCCACCAGTGGCATGGCCCCGACGATCTCTTCTATTTTAAATAATGATTCAAACGAAGTTACTATTGTCAGCGAATACAATTTGAATAACATGCAGCCACCGAGAAGTGGTCGTAACGAAATTTCAATAACCAAGCTGGTCACTCCCTTAATTGCCGCAACTATAACGCCAGTGCCGGCGCCGGGACAAATTCCTCAATCCGCGCCTCAACAAGACCACTCAAATAGGTAAGTTTCCAAGTTCATGTGTCAAATGCAAGTGTACTGACTATCGGAGAATTTTCAGGGATGATCTGGTGGTATTCCAAGTCCAGGACAACAGAGAACCGGAAACCTTAGACCTGAGTCTTAAAAAAAAGCCACGAGAGCCCCAGTTACCAGCCCATGCAAAGCTAGCACAGTCCCAAGTGCACCGGTCTGAAGCATATGTGGGCTACCATCAAGAGCGCAAGAGTCCTGCCGTTTACGTTTCGACGGTCCCCCGAGTCCAGCCTAAGCTGCCAAGCCCCAAGCCCGCCAATCCGAAAGCAGGCTCCATCACCTTAGGAACCCCCATTATTAGCCAGCCAAGATACGAGGGCTTGCTGCGGCAGATGACGCCGGAATCCAAGATGGGCTCCATCACGCAAGGCACCCCCATCCACGTTCCCCACATGCAGGATAAACGAATGTACGAATACTACAACAAGCGCCCGCCAATCCCTCACAATATTCCACCACAGGCCGCTAATTATCCAGCACAGGTAATTGTTTACATATTAGGACGAATGTAGTATGATTTTCAAATTAGAATTGAACGTTTTGCAATATTACAGTGCACATATGTGAGAGTAGTTGCCAATTAATGTCCGGTATGTAGAAACGAGCTTATAGTTGAACAACTATTGTAGCTGCTTTGGGTAACAGTGTAAAAATTAGATTAGCCAATCAGTGACTCAATTTTAGCTACAAGTGCTATCCTTATCCAGGATTAATTATGCTTCTCAGCATTGGAATTACTCGTCGTTTTAATGTGATACAAAAGCGGATTGGTTCAAACTCATGGTGACCTCCTAAAAGGCTCCAATTGTTTCACACCGCATTTCTCGACGACGCCATCTGTCAATCTGCCAGAAGCAGGAAGGAAAAACACTCCATCTTTTGGACAAAGAACGACGTATCATTGGTTGCAAACCTACCAGGCCAAATATTTCCCAACAAAGACATTTTAATGGTCTCAGTCTGTCTAAGTACCAAACAAAATGCATCGAATGTGTGGGAAATTGAGTTTGCAGAACCACATGTCATTCTTGCTACAAATATTGAATAGGTGGAGCGCAAATTTATAATCAGCACCATACATGGTGGGAGAAATCACTGCCAAACACTGCTAAGAGGGGCCCAAAAATTAACACACCAATGAATAATGCTACTCCTATATACTGTATACGTGCAATTTAGAATAAGTAAATTCACTGACTGATTAAATTTCACACTTTCCCAAACTTATTCAGGTAGCTATATATTTTTCCCACACTCAATCAAAATATTTTAATGGCTGAGAGAAAATCAGCATGCAAATTAAGTTATTAGAAATTGAGTTTATACTGCATTGGGTAACAGTGTAAAAATTACATTAGCCAATCAATGACTCAATTTTAGCTACAAGTGCTCTCCTTATCCAGGATTAATTATGCTTCTCAGCATTGGAATAGGTGGAGCGCAAATTTATAATCAGCGAGCATCCCTATTTGCCCGGTATTCACAGAGAAATGCTTGATTGCTTTGAAAGATTTTCATGCTTTTTTAAAGACTAGAAAATTTAAAATATCTAAACCCTTGCAGATTCTAATAAATACTTGACAATAATCCACGAACTTGCACTTAAACTGGACTTCTGATAGTACTCGACAAATGACACCTACCATGAGGCTGCCATGGTTACACCACATGCGGGAATTGTAGTTACAAATTTCAATATCATTTGTGCTTAAAAATAATGAGCCCCAATAGTGTTCTGCTACCAATTCCACAGAAGTTCCTGAATTATACAGTGTGATTTTTCCATAGGATTTTATTATAAATTCAAATTTTATTATACGGAACAACAAACATTTCCTGGTCAAATACATGATCTGTCAAACAAAGAACTGTCCATATATTGATTGACATCTTTTAGTTTGTTGAAATTTTGTCATTTATAAACTGTCCGGAAAATCAGTGGGTGACTAATTTTGCACGTAACGCTACACGCAAGTTACTGATTAGTGTTTTGGGACAGTAGTGGTTGGCTGCTCCAGGATTTAGGAAATTGCTCTGGCTGAAGTAAGGCTACCTAACATGTTTGCTGACAGATATTCAGCTTTGGCAAGGCTGTAATAAAGGAATTATCCGGCTTAGAGACTGGGCACAATGCCTTTCCGAAAAAGTAAGAGTGGCAAGCAGCGATCAGAAGCAATTATTAACCTCTGCACTGATGCAATTGACTAGAAGGTATATAAAGGACAAATGGAAAAGCACTGATCATTCATTCGGTTTACGACTTTCGGCATTCCGTGTCTTGGGAACAACAGAATACTGTTATAAATCATCACATAATTTTAAAAGATATTTATTACTATTATCATTATTTATTTTCCATTCCAGTACCGTCAACCAGCCTACTCAGTGGAGCAGCAGCTTAGCTCACGGCAAATCATCATGAATGACTACATAACGTCCCAGCAAATGCTGGGCCGACGAAATGACAAGCCACAATACTACGCGGCGACCAGTCCGCACCGAACTCCGCCTCCCCAGCAGGCGCAGCAACGGCAGGGAGTGATCCAGCGCCACACCAGGCCCCACTACCCACCCGGCCACGAGGCCCTCAGTTCTCTTGTCGATGTGGCTGTGCAGCAGCCCAACCTACCCGTGCCGAACTCGCCCCACGAGGGTCTAGGGAAGACCATGGCGGACAACCTGTTGGAGCAACCCCACCGTTTCCAGATGATGCAGCACCAGCAACAGCTGCGGCAACAGCAGCAGCGGCTCGAGGCCGAGAGGCGTGCCTACCACCAGCAGCAGGCCCGGCACCAGCAGCAACAGCAGCAAGCGGCGCGGAGCGACTCCTCCACTTTGACCGCTGCTAGTTTAATCGACGCGATTATAACCCACCAAATTAACCAAGCCGCTGAAGGTGGGCGAGAGGTCGTTTCGAACAGTCGCGAGCCTCCGAGGCCGGGCGATCGCCTGTTCCAGAGCTTCCACCGTGACCAGCCGCCGCCCCAACCTGACAATAACGGCGAGCGGTCGCCTTCGGTCATCAGCGTCGATTTGGAGAGCGAGTCGAATACTAAAAACCTGACCATCAAGGAGCTGGCGGAAACTGTGATCAGCCACGACTTTAGCACCCGGCAGCCTGGGTAATTATTTATATTTGAGTCGTTTTACTAAATAAAGTACAACAACTTTGTGCCTACAGGTATTACCACCATCCGGATAACATCAACGAGCAGTGGAAGAGGCGCATGCAGCAGCAGCAACAGCAAAAGGAGGACTCGAAGCGTTCCGCGACGCCGCAGCAAGACGAGAGGCAGATCATTAGGATCGCGCAGCAGCAGAAGTACCACGTGGAACCCGTCTCGCCCCCCGAAAACAACCACTGGCCCGAGCAGGCGAACTTCCGTCGCTACCAGCAGCCCCAGCCTCACATTTCAGCACTGGACTACGTGAAGAACCGCATTGTCGAGGTCATGCGCACCGAAGATGACAAGAAGGAAGCCCAGGACACGCACATCCAGGATAAGGAGCGCAACGACAGTCCTGGCGAGATGGTCATCGACGAGGAGAAGCACGAGAACGAATTTTCCCCGCAGCAGCAGCCGGGATTCCCGTACCCGTACGTCGCACACAAGTCGGACGGCGCCCCCAACGACAACGCGAGGAACTCCGAGCCCAAGCCCCTGTTGTCGGCGCAGTACGAGCCCTTGTCCGACGAGGATTAATATGGATTTTGTGTTACGTGTTTTTCAATTATGAACGTTACGTGTCTTTCCTAACCAGTGTAAGTGTGACTTCGACTACTAAGAGCTTGTATTGTACATAATAACTATCTAAGTGATATTTTGTAAGGTAGGCTAGATCTTAATGTTACACTTGCATCGTCAGCTTGGCTTTCGCTTCGGATTTTCGACGAGTTTTATAAATACCAACCACTAATGTGAATCGTGACTGAGTTTCTGTGCGTGTGGGGCAGGTATATCGCTGTTGCAGCAAGTCCACGACAAAAATGCACCGCATAGAAGTCTATAAAAGGTAAGAAACCGATTCATACCGCTTGGGAATTGAAAATATGCAGTCTATAAATCGGAAGCTCTCAAGTTGATTAGATTAGATCTCTGTGTCTCACCGTTTACTAGACTCCCGTGTTGTGTATTCTTATCTAGGGCACGCTGCTGCGAGCAATTTTATAAAAATCATTAAAGCTGCAGCGATGTACCTCGCAAAGCCGTAATCCAAGAGTGTTGCAGCCAAACCACCCACTACGACCTAAGAAAATCCAACCGGAAGGGAAGCTGGCTCAAGTAGCGTCCATTTTAGTTATTTTAATTAATGTAGATATAAAATATTTTACTTTATTGACTAAAGTTTAACTGTAAATACAATTATGAACTGTATATTTATGAGTCGGACTTAGGCTAGGTAGATAGACATACTACGATTTTCAGGCATCTACAAAGAACGAGGTTTCTTTGTACGTGTTTTGTGTATAAAATGTCCAACTTTTGCATTTCCAAAGCCTTTCGCTTTATTTTTTCATCTAATGTGTACGTTTTATAATGTGTGGAGAGCTGTGTTGTCGTGCGGCTTGAGTTTCCTGACTTCAACGCTACCGCGTGGTGCATAAAAGTAAAATATTTTATTTTTGTAATTTACGTTTAAACCTAATTTAGTTTGTTCACGTACGCTAAATTATGTTATCTCGTTGGATGTAAATTTTAATTCATTGGAAATGTAAATAAACGTAAAGCATAATTATGAAATTCTAGCGGTAAGGAATAATGTACATAACTGTGAATTTTTTATTTACGTTTCAGTATACTGTCTACAATCTACGCTTGCGTCTCGGGCACGTATCGTTACGTTCCATGACGACTGATCTACTTGTACACTGTAAAAAATGCTTCCAAAAGATGTGTGTACACTGTCAATTTTTTAGTTTATAATTTTCAACTAAGGACCTGTTATTTTGTTGAAATAAATGAATATCAGTTGGATTTTGGATTTGTTTCGAAAGTCCAAACCGGCGAGCAGTTGGAGGACACAGGAATTGGAAATTATAAGATGGTATTCGATATGATTTGATTAAATTTTGAAAGTAGAGAACCGTTATTTCAGTCTTTTAACAGTGCTGGAAAGGTTTGTAGCAGAGATTTAATGCAGTGGGACGTTGTTTATTAAAGCGTTTACAAAGATAGCAACTTATTACTGGAAATTGCTAAAAATACCAGTTTTTATGACGACTAACGTAAAAGTGTATGTGGCAATTTCATTTGTGTGGTCTGACAATGGTGAGTATTCGGTGAACACAGCTGTATCACACAGTTTACAAGTGAGTCGATAAGTGCAGTGGAAATAACATTTAGGTAAAAGTGAAGTGCAGACAAAGGTGAATAGAAAGAGAAAAAAGATGAGGGAAAGGAAGAAGGTTGAAAGTCCCGTAATATAAAAATGTAGAATTGCGCATATAAAGTTAAATAATTTCAAGCAGATGTGCAAAAATCGCCAAACATGGGTAGATAGGCAACCCAAAAAACATTCAAGGTGTGAGAAAAGCTGCATTACAACAGTGGCGTATTTTAATAATAATTATTAAAGAATCGGAGCTGGCGGTAGGTATAATTAGACCTAATTACAACTGACAAAAATCATTTTTGAGGTTATGATACAAATAGAAACTTTGTGCACTTGTAATACGTAGGCCTGTAGCCTGGCTCTTGCTAAATCTCATTATTGCCTACATGTTACAAGTGCACAAATTTCCATGATATAAATACAAGGATATGCTCAATAGGCGCACGTGAACCACATGACGTCACATTCGTAAGGTCTCGGGTAAGGTACTATCATATATATAATACACATATATTGCTATTCTAGTAGGGCCTGGAAACGTCAGAAAACATTACGGCGCCGACATAGTCTCACTTAGAGTATAACGCGTCTCGTGCGCATGCGTGAGAGTTCGAACTCCGCCTTTAGAAGCGAATTTTAAAGTTGACCACTTCCCCATTGGCCGGACCACGCCGCCGCGCTTGCACACAGCTCACCATTATACATTGAAGAGTTGGTTGTCTGTCTCACTTCCTTGGCAAGTTTCCCACTCATAGCCGCTAGCAATATAGTGGGTACTATATTTATACGAGCAAGCTCGTCCGCCATTTTGAGTTTCTGAAAGTGGCGGCAAATTCAAATTCTAGTTACTTTCCAATTAGCATACGGTAAGTCGGAAAAACAACGATCATGCCATTTAATTTTATCCGTCTTAAAAAAGACTGGCTTTTAAACAAATAAAAGAAAGCAGAAAAATCGGAACGAAAGCACTGTTAACTAACACGCACTTGGTTCAAACTAGAGAATTTTTATAGTACCTTAGTTCAAACAACAGTGACGAGTGACATAACTCAACAGAACTGACAGATACAGTTGACAGCACAAAACAATACCTACACACTGTATATAAATTTCAATAACCACACTTGGATGAAGACTAATTATAATTAGCATCGTAATGGAATGCACCAAGATTTAAATCAGCGTGCAGTGTTCGTCTGGATCGACCATTGCGTACTCGAACGGTTTCTAGCACAAAACAATACGTTTGCAGTCTTGCTTGGTTGACAGACGACAGAACGCACGGTTACCGGTCAGCGCAGCCAACGGCTTGGTGCTAAAGTCCCTGTGACACAAAATCTAGTGGGATAAGCTTGCCTGTTCTAAAGTACATTTTTTTCTATAATAACTGTCAAAGTGTTACAATGTTGGTAGATATGTGATTAAAACGCTAGGAAATTTTTATACCTCGTGTTGGTAGAACTTTTTCAAAATTATGGTTATGTGTCAATTTTGAATGTCAAAGTTTCTTAATTTGAACTCTTGCCAAATTTCTTTTTTTAACATGGAATTATCATCATTAATAAAATCTGAAAAAGAAAGAAAACCAAGAAATATTTTAAATGCAAAAATGAAGCAAGCGATATTAAATTATGATATATCTGTCAAAATGACAATAATTTTTTTAGTGGAAGAAAAGAACTAAAACTCTGTGTACCAACATTATTAAAACTAGGGACCCTGCAGGAATGCAACTTATCCCCTAGAAAGTTGACCTTGAAAATTATTATAGAAAAAAAAAGAACTTTATACAGCACTCTAGTATCGGGCAAGATTATCATGGTATCGGGTATATCAGGAGGGCTTCGGCATGTTGGACGATGGTTGCACGCATTGCACGTCGATAACCATAACCTCATTTATATCATGCCTAACCTCATAACCTGAAATGAGCGCGAATGCGACTGCGAGTACATACTGTAACTGGCAGACTTGATTTGACATTCCTGATAAAAAGTTAAACTTCAGTGCCTTGGTATACAAACTACTATTGTATATCAAGGCACTGAAGTTCAATTTTTTATCGTGAAATTACAACATTTTAACCAAGTTTTGTAGGTTATGTTAACGTCGGTTGACGTTAATCTGTCGCCTCACCACCTAACAAAGAAGTCGTAAAACAATGGATTACTTCACTGTTGATTTCTTGTATTTTGATGACGATTTCAAATAAACTACTAAGTACTATTTTACACTGAAATGACAAAGTTAAAAGTGTTTTCATTTGAAACGAACAATTTTGTACTATAATATTAGTATAGAGAAGTCGAGTAGCACAGATGGGTAAGCGCTTGCCTTGCATTAAGCAAGTCCTCGGTTCGAAACCCGTGAGGGCCGGAATTTTCCGCAGCCTTGGCGATTTGAACCGGGCTCGGTGAGACCATTCACAGTTGGGCACCAAATTAACTGTGCTCTACTTCAACCACAGACCTAACAGTTAGAGTAACAAGGTTCCACACATTACCAAGACACACACCTCACACAGTGGTAGTACAAGTACAAAAGACGCTCTCCAACTTTGTATCTCGAATCCGGAGCAAGTTGACATTGTACCGCCAGATCCAAGTACATAAAGCACCAGCCTCTCTACCGCAAGGTAAAACGAGGTCATTGATTATACATACATGCATATTAGTATAGGTGGTTTTAAAATCAAGAAACAAAATTGCGTTCTTAGTAAACAAACTGCATTTGTTGCTAGTATTAAGCTTTAGCTACTTTCTAAACACCTCGTAACAAATTTCAAATTACTCCATGACAATGGGTTTCTACAAGAAGCAAACACGTTTATAAAGAATGACTTTTACGAAAATGAATATTAAAGTTTTCTCTCTTGTAAACTCAATCCGGGTACATACTGTATATACCACTTAGTAAACACTAAAGTCTGATTAAAGCTCAACAAAAAAATGAGAAATAGACAGGCAATTTAGCAGCAAAAAACATTAAAATAGGCATCGATAAATAAGAACGAGTCAAATAAAAATTATGCAATCTTGCACTGATAAAACAATGCCTTTTTTATAGAAATAAATGTAACGTAATTAATGCTCCTTATTCTATATATATCCTAGCCCTAACAAACCAACTTTCTAATATCGTTTAGAAAAAAGTATAAATTAGGCTATACAGGGAAATTGGGTTATGAGTGAAAGTGTACGAGTTCAAGCTTCAAAGCCAAATTCTCAAGCAAATCAATTCATTAGATTAAGAAAATATCTAGTGAAGCAGTTAAGCTAAGCATAGGTGTATAAAACAGAAGCAAACCTAGATCAGTTTAGATTAGATTTAGATTCCTTCTAACCTTAATATACAGCAATACAAGACTAATCAAGAGCCTTGACCTCCAAACATTTACGAAAGGTCTTTTAAACGCCTGTTATATAGGCAACCCAAATAACAGTTTTGTATGTACAAAGCAAGGCCTCCTGGATTAATGCGAGACTGACGTCTCTAAGCGGCCCACCGCATTTTTAGTTCACGGCGTTTTTTATAGTTTGTAGAGGCGCTACAGTACGTTGCGCTTGTGCCCTTGGTTGCATACGTCCACGGCCTCCTGGATTAATAGGAAGTCGTGCCTACGTTACAGATAATTTATCAAAAACCCAACAGATGGCGCCAAAGTACGTTGCCTGAGAATCACAAAAATTATACAAATGTGGCGGGCCGCGTAGAGACGTCAGTCTCGCACTAATCCAGGAGGCCGTGGTACAAAGCAGTCATTATAAGCGCATGGGTAAGCAAGCGGACGTTTGAATCCAATGCGAATTGTAAGTCCTCAAACAATTTCGAGTAGCCTACTGCCCAGGAAGGTAGAATTATTTGATAGGAGACATTGCTTTCCAGGCGTTAGGGCGGACGTGCTTCTTTAGCAACTTTTAGGGTAGACAAAATGTCGTACAGTGCAGTAATGCAAGAGAAGCATCCTGGTTATTAGTAGCTTCAGCGTACTTATGCGAACGCTTTGTCCGTCCGTCCGTCCGTCCGTCCGTCCGTCTGTCTGGATCGCCTGTAACTTTCGAACGGCTACAGATATCGAAATTGTGAAAGGGGGCAAAGTTGTTGCTAAAGTCCCGAGCACCTTCATGCGCTATTTGGTTTTGGCGAAAGGTGGCGATTTTCCACTTTGCAAACAAAATTTCCAAGCATTTTAGCACGGTGGCGGCTCGTTCACTTGGCGCCATCTACAGAACTTCGGTGGTCACGTTCTGAAGCTACTCTTTAGATCTGTAATTGAGCAGTTTATTAATGATGGAGAGTGATGAATATTCAACAGACTACGGATGAGGGAAAAAGAAAGAGAGGTGAGAAAGCTACGGAGGAAAGGTTCCAGAAATTTAAAAAGACACTAAGGTCACCCATGATAAAGCATACAAAAAATGAGGATAGATTAATAAATATGATGCAAAGTTTAACAGAATAACTGCAGGAAGTAAAAAAGGAACATCAGGTATACAAGAATGCAATAGAAAGGTTAAAGAAAGAGAACAGTAAAATAAGAACCGACCATGACAGCATCAAAAAGGAAAACAGAAATCAAGGAAGAAATGAGAACTTGTGTAGGAAAATATGGTAGTTAGAAAAAAAGAAGAGAGAGAACAACTTTGCATGAACAGGTTTAGCAACCAATACAAAGGATCAAGTAACTCTAAAAGAGCCAGTTAGAAACTATGAGGCAACATCTGGGTATAGCAGTCAACGTTAAGGCTACTTATAAACAATGTTGAACTAAATGATAAAAAGAGAAAAACAATGTAATGAAAAATAGAAGAAGGCCATCAAGGTCTTTATTGATAGGAGACGTATGAGAAAGCAGCACTTAAATAAACATCTAATCAACGAATGCAAAAAAAATTACTTTGAGATCATGGCAATCCGAGAATCTAAGCAACCTGGCAACGAGATAATAGAACTGGAAGATTATACTTTCTTCAATAGTGGTGGCGAAAACAGAATCTTAGGAACAGGGTTCATGATAAGCAAAGGCTTGAAAAAGGCAGTAGTCGAGTTATACCATAAATCAATCTCAGAGAGAATGTGTTACTTAAGACTGCGAGGAAAATATAAAAAAATTTGGTGTGATACACTCACACAACTTCCTTTTACAGTGATCTTACAATTAGCCAAAAATTTGATTTTTAATTTTTAAGCATTTGTCAAAATTTTCAAAAATTGGAAATTCTACAAAAACGGTACAAAACAGTGTTAGTTGAAGAGACAAATTTTTTCTAGAATTTTAAGCAGAATTCAAAAATGTAATAATATACCGGGTGTTGTGTTTAAAATAGAAGTGCATAAAAAAAGTAGAAAAAAAACAAAAGAAACCCATTTTAGAACTATTCAACTGGAAAATCACCTATGTCACAACAATACACATTAAAAATTTAATAAAAATATAAAGTTTTAAAAAAATCGTCAAAGCCGTTTTTGAAAAGATCGAAAGAAACTGAAAAATCACAAAAGTAAACACCTACTCCCGGATATGCGATTTTCTTCAAAAGCTTGCTGTCGCATCTACATAGTACACAAAACTTATATATGAAGTTTCAACGCCATACCTCTTTTCGTTTTTGAGATATTCTGTTCACAGACAGACCAATGAAAAAAATAATGTTTTTTGGGTTCAGGGGACTCTAAATCGTGAAGATCTGTTGACAACTCAATTTCGAATTTTTGGGGTGAATTCAATACTTCCTTTATCATAAAAGGAGGGTCTAGGACGTTTCGCCGCCGCCGTTTCACCACTGCCGATTCGCCACGGCCGTTTCGCCGCCAGGCCGTTTCGCCACCGGTCGTTTCGCCACCGAGCCAGTTCGCCGCCAGAACAATTTCAATATTTGGAATAACATATAGATACACACATGATCATGACCTAACCTAACCTAACCTAACTAAATCGGTAGTTATTTTCGAATTGGGTACGTTAAGGAATTTGGGTAAAAATTCGGTGGACGGTCCGGTCTAGTGCGCATGCACAAAAATGTAACAGTGAACAGAAAAATGTAACGTTGAACAGACTCTCTCTCGTATTTTTTCTCTAAAAAAATCATCAAGACCTAACAACTAACATAAACCATTACCCTGAACCACCGCCGAGGGCGCAACAACATTGCTTTAAAAATTACAGGTTACTGACTGTATAGGAAAGAATAAAGTACGGTTAAATGTTACACATTGGATTATAGGAGGTACCAAGAAGTAACCAAGTTGAAGAGTTATGAAAAGTAATGCAGCAGAAAATAAAAGAAAGTGCCAAGAGAAATAACACCATAGTGAAGAAAGGGAATAAACCATGGTTTGAAGATGAATGTGAAAGGGAGTTGGATAAACGAATGATACAAAAAGAAATATTTGAAGCAAAAAGCAAGTACAAGGAACAGAGGAACAGATGCAAGAATTTGTTACGGAAGCAGGAAAGGGGATATGGTGTTACGTTAAAATGGCGCTTTCGTTAGATTTATCGCTTCACTCTGCTTTTTTTTGTAACTTCATGGGAAGCGCTCTCCGAATTGTAACTTCAAATTCCGCGCGCTCCTGAGTTAGGAACTTTTGTTCGCTGATAGGGACATGGTTCCGTTCCCCGATAAGTTTTTGTTTCTTTGACGAGTTTCCGGGTTACGAGCGTTATTCTGGGGCCTTAGCTGTTGGAAATTTGGTGCCGTTCGTAGCCGCTACCATCTTCGAAGTCGTTCAAGAGGTTAATTTAGTTATGGTTGAAAAATAAACGCCCTCGGCGGATTCTGCTCTTGACGACGTAGTTTTGGGCGAATTACAATCGCCGCGTCTGTTTTGGCGGATTCTTTTTGATGGTAGCACCTCTTGCACGCCCATACGGGCTTGACGTGCCGAGCTACAATCCACGATCCGGAATTTGGCAGCTGAGGGATTCTTCCTCCGGCGACCTCGTTTAAGGCCGCCTTGGCTAATCAGGGCCCCATCGTTATGCTGGGCTATTAACCGCTGGTGTCGAAAAGCAGAGCTTCCGTGAATCTCATGAAAGCACACCTAACACTAGGGACACCCATCAAGCCCCCTTTGCGAGCCATGTTGAGCCTATGAATTAAACTGCCCCAGGCCACGGATCTACTTTCAACTACCTGTACCAGCTAGGCGATAACTTGGACACTAGCCGAAAGTAAAGGCCCATGCCAATGTGTGTACGTCCAGGTATTTTTAGTGTGTAACTGTAAATTATTGAGAGGCTTTTCCTCCGATTGTATCCTGCATTTTCCATGAAAATTTAAGTATTACTTGCTGTAGACCCTATTGGGTCATTTGTCGACTTGTCCGAGTTAAAGATTATAATTAAACTGTGATACTTGAGAACTATATGTAGTTTCTTTCAATGTTACCGTATACCGTTCTTTTGCAGCTATAGTTCTTAGCCCCTTGTAAGAACTCAGTCTGCGAATCGTCTGATTAAGCATTTGAGATACCTGGTTGATTGTCTCTCTGGATTCGCTGGCGCCCTCCCGGTTTCCTTCATTTAATTCACTGCACGCCGTCTTCGACTTGAGCTAGACGTGCCCTCCAGGTATCTGCTTTTGCTTATTTTAGTTGAGAAATATAGCCAGCGAATTAACTTGTTAAAACATCGTAACAATGGACAATAATAATTAAGAAAATAGAGGATAACTCTTTCAAAAATTGGTTCGTCAACTGCATGCAACAAATTATTTAAGTGGCGAAAACACTGTTTTAAGTTGTTAATAAAAACCAAGAATAATAATGGACCCAAGTGAGAGCCGTGCGGTACTCCTGAGATTACCACGAAGGATGTAGATAAGATAAAGAGAAGTGGTCCCAGGATTGAGCCTTGGAAAACGCAGCTAAAAACTCTGTCAAAAGCAAAGTAAAGGAAGAAGCAGTAACTAACCAAAAAGTCGAATGTATTTACAGAATTTGACTCCATTAAATCTCCAACGTTCGCAAAACAACTACAGATGGCCTACAAATGAATTCAATTACGAACAATCAACGGCTTTATTGCCTACCTTAGGTCTTGATCGGCCTTAAAGCGAAATAACAGTCGACGCATATCATCAAGGAGTGGTATTATATGACCACATGCAATGAGATATTCGATCAGCCTTCTAACACGACATCAAAACTTTAGCAAATGACTTTCCTTTGGAAACCGCCAGCCTACGTATTCAGTCACAGAAGGGGAAATGGAACACTGGTGCAATTGTCTAACAGAAAAAACCGGAAAAATAGTGATACTCCGAAGTTACATGAGCAAGATTCTCAAAACAAACGGAGAGCTAATTTTAAGTTTTCAAAATACACCAAAAAGAATATTGCAAAAAGACAATTGCAAATTCAGCAACAGAAACATTTTCGTCAGGAAAAACGACCGACTTACCAGCTTCTTCGTACTCAGCAGATGACCAAATACTTAGTTTTTGTTGAGTTATATACGACTTTTCTTAAGCAGCCTTTCGGTAGCACTGAAGTTTTCTGTACAAATAGCCACTGGAGATCGTACAGGTTCCGGTTCATTCTTTTAACGTAGGGGATGGTGGCCCAAAATGATCCCCCTAAGCTAGAAATGCCTGTAAAAAGCAAAGTATACAAGAGAAGAAGTTCAAATATATTTTTTTGGAATGTCGGTAGTCTGTACTTAAATATTGCCTTACCAAATTTTTGATATAATAGGTAAGCAATTGTTTGAGGGCAGTAATGCAGATGTTTGCAAAAGGATCGTTTTACCCTGATAGGTTGGGCAAAATGATCCCTGTTCTAGATGCATTTTAAGAGTTTTTTCGTAATAAAACAACCAATTAACGACAACCAAAATTACTTTATTTAGCTAAACCAAATGGCATTTAGTAAAAATTAACTCAAATCACTGTGTAATAAAACAGCTAAAAAAATATAAAAAAATAAGAAAATACAAAAAATCTGAATTAAAACGCGAAACAAGTTGACATTACAAGTTATATAACGGGTGTCCCGCGGCAAATTTCATTTTTAAACTTGAAATAAATTTTTTATTTCTTCAAGTATTTTATTGAAAAAATTGCAAAATAAACCTCAATCTTTGGGAAATTATTTGTGAAACAGCACATCCGCCAAATGACGCCCCTCACGTCGTACCACTTCTTCCAAACAAACCTGAAAATTGCGCATCACACGCATAAGCATAGCACGTGTAATTCCACGAATTTCTCGGGTGATGTTCCGCTTTAACACATCCACAGTGGGTGCTGCATTCTCGTAGACTTTCGATTTGAGACCAGGGGGGGGGGGATTTAGAGTCCCTCTCTTAGAAATGATGCTATTCGGGAAAAGTTGGCGAAGCCATTACGATATTTGCGGTATCAGGAGTAGCCCTATCTTGCATAAATCAGATATCTTGACCTCTGTTAAACATTATCCGACGACAAAGAGAAGGCCACAGAAAGTTACTGATCATTTCCAGGTATCGTTCTGACTTTTCCCGAATCGCATAATTTTTAAGAGAGGGACTCTAAATTGGCCTCCCCGAAGCTCTGATTTAACTCCTTTGGACTTTTTGTTGTGGGGATATCTCAAATCAAAAGTCTACGAGAATGTACCAGCCACTGTGGATGTGTTAAAGCAGAACATCACCCGCAAAATTCGTAGAATTACACGTGCTATGCTTATGCGTGTGATGCGCAATTTTCAAGTTTGTTTGGAAGAAGCAGCGGTACAACGTGAGGGGCGTTATTTGGTGGATGTGCTGTTTCACAAATAATTTCCCAAAGATTGAGGTCTATTTTGTAATTTTTTTCAATAAAATACTTGAAGAAATAAAAAATTTATTTCAAGTTTAAAAATGAAATTTGCCGCGGGACACCCGTTACTAACTGTTTACGCACTTTGTTCACCTTGGCATTGTCAATACAATAGTCACAGCCATATGGATCGCAGTCATTATTGTCGATTTCCGCACACTCATCATGTGCCCAATGATAGCACATTGAGCACTGCACCCACCTTTCTCCTGAATGAGATTGTAGAAATGTTTCGATACAAATAATACATTCTGTATCTTCTTCCACTTCGGATTCCTCGTAATTTTTTTTGTTTTCTTCTTTTATTATTCGTATATTTCCTCACACCTCGCCTTGTATTTTTTTCTTTTGGAACTTTTTTCTGGTAATTTATTCTTGTTCTTTAAAGCTTTTTTTCGGCCTGCTTTATCTTCTGCTGTTATTCCTCTAACAATTGATCTCTATACTGAGTGGTTGTCAAAATTACTGTGCCTCCAGACTTCCTTGATTTTGAACTACGTTGTTCTTGTGCCATTTTACGGAGTGGATGAACATCATTTGCTAGAATGTTAAAACCACTTTATGCCCTCGATGTCGAGGGTTCATTAGCCGAAGCTAAAGATAAGAATATAGGTATATCCCCTATAGGGGATGGTGGCCCAATAATAATCCCCCCCCCTTTTATTTTGTTGTTTTAAATTTTTAGTCAGAAAAAAAAATAAAGTCGAGCAGGCAAAATGATCTCGGATCATTTTACCCAACCCAGTAAGGGATCATTTGCCCCGAAAATGTACATATTGCATTAGGTTATGGTAATGCCGGCTAATATTTTCGTAAACTCGTCAAACAGTAGGCATAAAATGTATTGCAACTTAATGCTTCTATTACTATAACAACACTGCTACAATAGTTTAATAGCTATTTAAGTAATAAGGAATGTAAGGACCTATTAACATTTGAGGTAGGCAAGTACAAGCCAAGACGAGCCACATACAGATACTTTTGCTCCGAATAACATATAGTATTTTTTCTTCAAACGTTTTTATAACAAATTATTTACAACTTTGTGAAAAAAATTCGAAGAAAATTACTTGATCTCGTCAGCGGCAGATAATATTATCTGCCGCTGACGAGCGGCAGATAAAGTTGTCAGGGGCAGATAATAACTTTATCTGCAGCTGACGAGCGGCAGATAAAGTCGTCAGCGGCAGATAATAACTTTATCTGCCGCTCGTCAGCGGCAGATAATAACTTTATCTGCCGCTCGTCAGCGGCAGATAATATTATCTGCCGCTTGGCAATAAAGTGACAGTTTAGCATCATCAATCCAGCAGTATAATGCCATATTTTACTGCCGTTTGAAGAAAAACACGTTTTTACAAATATTTTTAAAAACGATATTACCTCGTGCACCTTCAGTGGTCAAGTAAACATGGCGACTCGACTTAATCACCCACTCGAACCACAGAGGGCAGCATTGGTATTAAAAATAAAGGGGGGGGGATTATTATGCCCGCAGGGATCATTTTGGGCCACCATCCCCTACGGCCTACAGTGTCCACACGTAAAATTACGGAAGTAGTAACTAATTATTAATTATTGGTAACGAAAAACTATGGTCACCCTTGTAACCTTTAATCATATTCAGACAGTACGCTAACTAGTCCAAAAAGTCAATGGATAGCCAGCCACTTAAAAAATGCCGTTCATCAATTGAACTACGGACAGTACTTGATGCTCTGAAACGAAATGGAATAGACTAGGGACACATACAGATTACAAAAGAACTATATGATAATGCAACGTTCACTGTGTAACTATTCCAAAAGACTAGAGAAATAATTCTGAAAAGGGGTGTCACAAAAGGTACCTAACACAATCTATCCCATACCTGCACTTTAGAGGTCATTTTTAAGACATAACCTGCTCACAAAGAATGTTAACGACATGCAGAAAATGATCTCGCTATTATACGCATCAAATTTTTAAAGGTGGCAATGTGAACGTAGAACAAGTATTAGAATACACATCTTAGGGCAACTAAGAAGGTTTGACAAATATATCTAGACCAAATAAGTAACACTCCAAATTAAAATAGGTTGGGTGGAAATCCTTCAAAACTAAAGTTTATGAAGGATACACATTACCAGCCATAAGCTACGCTTCTGAGTTTCTGAGACATTGCCACAAACAAATTCACAAACTAAAAATCAACCAATGGCATAGCGAGGCATATATTGGACATAACCCTGCGTCACAAGAAAGTAAATGGGTGGATCCGAGCTAAAACGAAGACGAAGACGACAGGTAAGAGAATATAATATGCACGCTGCTTGCTACAGTGGGAAACGGGCGTGGCCTTACTCTGAAAGCGCAGGTGTTTCGGTATAAAAGCCAGTTCGGTAGAGACTTGAAAGTGGATTATTATTAATTGTTAGGCGCCACTGAGTTGTTAACTCTTGCCTGAAGATATTTGTGACACTCCCTATTCAGAGAAGTCGTCCTTAGGTGTTACAATGAACATTTATTCGGTATATTGAGCACAAAGAAATTCAAGTAAAAATTCTCGAGCAGCGGCTGGCCCATGCTGAAACTAGTGCTACAGGGAAAATTCCGCCTAAAAGGTGACGCCACGGTAGTACATTCTTTGGGAAATAAATTTTGTTAAACTGGTTGCAACCCAGCCGAAGTGTTCAAATAGCGGTTAGCCTTTCAAGCAAAAATGTCAATTATAAAACAAAAGAGGCGTAACTATTGTATCTACGATGGAGGACAATATACGTACATGGAATCACATGTACAGTAACAGGGCGATTGTAGCGCAAAGCAATAATTTTCCCGATACTAAATTTTGAAGGCATAACTCGAAACGGCGACAGCAATGGGTGTCGATGTTCGGAACCCTAACTCGGGGAAGGTAATCTGGAAGGCTGACCAGATGACCCACTAAGTTCGACAAGAGATTGAGGAACTCTCTGGGCTTCGAAAAGTTTGACCAGGAGTTGAGAAGGAACCAATGCTCACGAAAGGATTCAGGGCGACGCGCAGTTCTGGTCCTAGAAAATTGATCTTCGAGGTCCGACACTAGCTGAAATAATAAAATAAGAGCTCTCGATTTAAAAGCAATTATCGTTTAACATTTAAGACATTGCATTAATTAAGGCATAGTTCAACTGGTGAGCTATAGCAATATATATGAATAATATTTGTGACTTAAAGTCAAATTTGATCGTAGAGAATACTATATTGCTACTACGTATCAAATCACCAATTATTATTTTTTACAATTAATCGGAATTTAACCCTTAACGTGACTATTTCTCGTAGATTATGAATTCAAAATATTTTGTTACTCACAAAATATAAACAACCCTTTGGTTGCCCTTACAACCCCACCAGTTAAAATATACAACTGTTACATCACATGATACCCATTAGATATCTCGATATTATTTTAATTAAATAAATTCATACGGTATGCTGCATTACAGTTTCTTTACCTATAGTGAGTGCTCTTGATACATAAATAACTATTATTTTATTTTGGAATCATAATCTTGTGTAATGGCCCTCGATAATGGGCGTAAAATGGCTTTTATGGCTTTAGGGTCCTTAAAGCTGCTAAGCAGTATAGCAAGTACCAACAATGTAGTAGAGCAACACCAACAATCTACATACTAACCATTTCTACTACCTCAAATATGGGTTGAACAAGCAGCCTTTACATGAGGAAAGGGCACACGAGAGCAGATTCTTAACACTAGACAGAAAAAACTAGAGAGCTTAACGTGCTTAATATGTGTTTTGTTTTTCTGTTAAGCCGAAGACTGTATGAAAATAACATAACAAAGGTACGACTAGATCAGACAGACATATTACTCTGTTGATGTTTCCTGTCCCCCACGTGGTTCAACATTTACAGTAAATATGCGACGAAGAAAGTCATAGATGATTGGCAAGGAGGCATTTCGAAGGAAGGAAAATCAGCAACTTACGCTATACCAATGACACCCTTATCATTGCCACGAATATAGAGGAAATGGTGGAAATCATGGACAGGTCACGAAAACTTAATAAAGCTAAAACAAAAATAATGACATTGAAAATGGCAGAAAACAACTCTCCACATATGAGAGACAAAGCGGGGTATAAAGTTGTCAACAGTTTTATTTACTTAGGCTGCCTCACTACGAACAGCGGGGGGGTCCGTAGAATAGGGACGCCGGCTAACGATGGCAAGAGCTGAGAATGTCAAGCTGACGAAGATATGGAAGGATACCTCCAATAGAAAGGCAAAAAAAACGTGGACGATGAGCAAAGCAGACAGGAAGAAAATAGTGGCGCTTGAACTCTGGGTATACATACATGTACTAAGAGTCTCTTGGTTCAAACGTCGTACAAACCAATCAATACTAGATTAAATTAATTCTTATAAAACATATGTGCCATCGGTACTTTGGAGACGTGGTATGCAGAACGTGGATAATAAGTTAATCATAAAAAAAAGCGATAGAAAAAGGAAACGACTCAGTGGAATATTATCAACCAGATGGATAGACCAGGCTTCTTCTTCTTCTGCTTCTTACGTGAGGTCTAGGACCTGTGTTTACCGATCGTGTGGTGAATCTTGAGATGTCGACGTCCAACAATCTCGCCATCGTTTTGGTCTACCTGGGGGGCTCGTTCCACATTCGTCTTAGTTGTCTTGACTATTGTACAAAATCCTCTGTTATACAGGTGTTTCTTCCCTTTATAACTCGTCTTGTAATGTTTTAGACCCGGCGAAACAACTTATTAACAGAAGTCTACAGAAATCAGAACAAGTGGCCCATGACAGAAAAGCTTGGAAAGAGATCATTCGACACTAAAGGTGTCACCACATCCTTTCGATTATGGACAGAGGAAGAAGAGAAGCATATAGATAATCAGGAACGGTCTCTAACACCAAAAATGAAAGACCAGTCGACAAAAGCAAATGAGAAGAAGATGAACCGAAACAGAACAAAGATATCACCAAATGACCCACTAAGTTCGACAAGAGATTGAGGAACTCTCTGGGCTTCGAAAAGTTTGACCAGGAGTTGAGAAAGAACCAATGCTCACGAAAGGATTCAGGGCGACGCGCAGTTCTGGTCCTAGAAAATTGATCTTCGAGGTCCGACACTAGCTGAAATACGAAAGCACTGCATCAGTTTGATTATCCGGAACAACCGACGTTTTTACTTTTGCCTGTTGACACCATAAAATCGAAACGTCCGGTCCGTTAGCTTGATGTTTCAAATGCCACTCTAGAAACAGCCTCCCTGCTCGAGGACGAGAGCAAGGCTGAAGAGTTGCAGACGTCTTAGCGCAGAATCGATGGCCTTAGATCAGCGGCGTACGGTTGAAATTGTACGGGGGAGGAAACAAATATAACACAGAGCCAATGTAGAATGGGATAACGGCTTAAAACAAAAAATGTGAAGGAGCGAAAATGCATGAAGTGCTTATAAAAATATAGAAAAAGGAAAAGATGCCGAAGAGTTGGAAACAAGCAACTATCATACCAATTCTCAAAAGTGGCAATGCTATGGACTGGAATAGTTACGAGGTGTATCGCTTTTGGTTGTTCCCTAAGTGCTCGCAATTATGTTGGGGAGGCTATCAGGCAGGGTTTCGGAGAGCAACAATGGACCAAGTTTTCATAACGAAAGAAGTAGTAACAACTTTTTATGAACATAAAATATCAACAGTGATGCTGTTTGTATACTTTAAAAGGGTGTACCACTCAATCACAAGAAATAAATTACTACATAACTCACACACACGCTGATGTCACCATATAACTAGTTCTGAAGACACGGTATACGTTCAATAATTTCTCACGAATTTTCTAGATTATTATTTGAAGCTTTAGGAAGAGTTCATACACTTGAAATTTTTTTTAAGAAGTTAAAAATATAGCTCAAAGGCTGAAATGATAAACATTAAAACGAACATACAATTTACTTAAATATATAGGCTAGTTGTCCAATAGGATCGCTAACGGTGTGGTATGTAAATGGAAAGAACCCGTCAATTATATGGTCAACAACCTCAGCAGGTATACAGGAAGAATAATGGCCGTTACCCCCATTACTTTTTACAGGGGACTTTAATGGGCGAAGAATTCCTAGCTACGAAGCAACAGTAAAATTTATTGCAATGCTCCTGGCGATGATTTCAATCTAAGGTTTAACGTACCTTGAACTACCACAAAAAATCTTTGAAGACATTTGTTCGCCAAAGCCAAAGCGTCACGTTCCAAAACTGGATTTGGTATCGTTTGGCTATGAGGAGATTCATTAATGTTGATTTATTGCAGTTTAGCCCATTGTAAAAATTATTATGGGTATACATTTCCTCGTGCAATTTTTAAGTAATCTATTTGACCTACGGCATATTTATCAAACTTAAAACACCTTTTAGATCCTTTTAGTGTTCGAGTACATTATTAATGCTATTGCCATGCCTGAACCTAATTGAAATGCAAGGCAAAGAAGAAATTTTAAATTAGGAAGTCAACCTTTATTCCATAGTGTATTTACATGTAATCGAGCACACATTTACTGCTTTCTTTGATGCCTTAGAAATACGTGGCCTCGTGCACAGCTTACCAACGAATTATTTGGAAATCCTTTTCATTTTTTTATGCCCTTAACATTACAACTAATCGGTATGGAAATACGGCAATGGTATGATCAGTATCAATGGTTTTCTCTTCTTCTATTTCTTACGTTTCATCAGTGTTGTCTATTTTCTCATTTTCTTTACGATATCAGTTATAAGCACATTTCGTAATAGTGTTCCACCATCTCTTTTTTTCATATTCTTCAAAGCATAAACTCTGTTTAAAACGTTTATCCTTTGCGTTATTCATTGTCTCTTACTATTATGTTTAACCATTTTCGTTCTATAGCTCTATGATGTATGTACATATTTTGTGTGTATTATCATTAACCTCTTTTCTACCTAGCGGTGTAGCAGCTGGTGCATTGTACGCTTTAGCACCTAGCGGCGCAGTGCTCAACGTGGTCCGTGTTTCGAGTTACAAAGTTGGAGCGCGCTTATTGTGCTTTCGTAGCAACCACTGTGTCAGGTGTGTATCTTAGTAATGTGTTGACCTCGCTACTCTACCTTTTAGGTCTGTGGTTCTAAGTACAGCACAATTAATTTGGTGTCCAACTGTGAATGTGAACCCGATACCGATCGCCAAGGCTGCGGAAAAATCCGCCTATCATGGCATTCGAACCGAAGACTTGCTTAGTGCAAACCTAACGCTTTACCAACTGCACTATTCGGCTTCTTTAATGTAGCTACTTTTAATTTCTTAATTGTGTTGTAAAGATCCACGTTTGATACCCGTACATAGTTCACTGTTACTGATTTTAAAGCTTCGCCTAATTTTTCCATGCTCATTTCACATGCTTCAGTACTTTGCAACTCATTCACTCTTCTTTTTTCGTTTTCTTGATTGTTTATTCTTTCTTATTCCTTTTATTTGTTATTTCCAGGTTTTCATTACTAATCTAATGGTTTTCAGTTCATTCTTAATTCACATAGGAACTATGTGTTTTCCCTGAATTTATTTTATTTTTCAAATTGTGTTTCAGAGCTGCTTTTGGTTTTCTACAGACTATAGAGTCTTCTTCGATTATTTTTTCTAATTTTTTAAGCTTCATTTCGTTGGTGATATCTTTGTTCTGTTTCGGTTCATCTTCTTCTCATTTGCTTTTGTCGACTGGTCTTTCATTTTTGGTGTTAGAGACCGTTCCTGATTATCTATATGCTTCTCTTCTTTCTCTGTCCATAATCGAAAGGATGTGGTGACGCCTTTAGTGTAGAATGATCTCTTTCCAAGCTTTTCTGTCATGGGCCACTTGTTCTGATTTCTGTAGACTTCTGTTAATAAGTTGTTTCGCCGGGTCTAAAACATTACAAGACGAGTTATAAAGGGAAGAAACACCTGTATAACAGAGGATTTTGTACAATAGTCAAGACAACTAAGACGAATGTGGAACGAACACTTTGAGAAGTGAAAATCGCCACAAATATGAAGCCACACGGAACGGGGCCCCCAGGTAGACCAAAACGATGGCGAGATTGTTGGACGTCGACATCTCAAGATTCACCACACGATCGGTAAACACAGGTCCTAGACCTCACGTAAGAAGCAGAAGAAGAAGAAGCCTGGTCTATCCATCTGGTTGATAATATTCCACTGAGTCGTTTTCTTTTTCCATCGCTCTTTTTATGATTAACTTATTATCCACGTTCTGCATACTACGTCTCCAAAGTACCAATGGCACATATGGTTTATCCTCTTTATAAGAATTAATTTAATCTAGTATTGATTGGTTTGTACGACGTTTGAACCAAGAGACTCTTAGTACATGTATGTATACACAGAGTTCAAGCGCCACTATTTTCTTCCTGTCTGCTTTGCTCATCGTCCACGTTTTGTTGCCTTTCTATTGGAGGTATCCTTCCATATCTTCGTCAGCTTGACATTCTCAGCTCTTGCCATCGTTAGCCGGCGTCCCTATTCTACGAACCCCTCGCTGTTCGTAGTGAGGGAGCCTAAATAAATAAAACTGTTGACAACTTTATACCCCGCTATGTCTCTCATATGTGGAGAGTTGTTTTCTGCCATTGTCAATGTCATTATTTTTGTTTTAGCTCTATTAAGTTTTCGTGACCTGCCCACGATTTCCACCATTTCCTCTATATTCGTGGCAATGATAAGGGTGTCATTGGTATAGTGTAAGTTGTTGATTTTCCTTCCTTCGAAATGCCTCCTTGCCAATCATCTATGACTTTCTTCGTCGCATATTTACTGTAAATGTTGAACAGCGTGGGGGACAGGAAACATCAACAGAGTAATATGTCTGTCTGATCTAGTCGTGCCTTTGTCATGTTATTTTCATACAGTCTTCGGCTTAACAGAAAAACAAAACACATATTAAGCACGTTAAGCTCTCTAGTTTTTTCTGTCTAGTGTTAAGAATCTGCTCTCGTGTGCCCTTTCCTCATGTAAAGGCTGCTTGTTCAACCCATATTTGAGGTAGTAGAAATGGTTAGTATGTATATTGGTGGTGTTGCTCTACTACATTGTTGGTACTTGCTATACTGCTTAGCAGCTTTATGGACCCTAAAGCCATAAAAGCCATTTTACGCCCATTATCGAGGGCCAATAAACAAGATTATGATTCCAAAATAAAATAATAGTTATTTATGTATCAAGAGCACTCACTATAGGTAAAGAAACTGTAATACAGCATACCGTATGAATGATACATTTAATTAAAATAATATCGAGATATCTAATGGGTATCATGTGATGTAACAGTTGTATATTTTAACTGGTGGGGTTGTAAGGGCAACCAAAGGGTTGTTTATATTTTGTGAGTAACAAAATATGTTGAATTCATAATCTACGAGAAATAGTCACGTTAAGGGTTAAATTCCGATTAATTGTGAAAAATAATAATTGGTGATTTGATACGTAGTAGCAATATAGTATTCTCTACGATCAAATTTGACTTCAAGTCACAAATATTATTCATATATGTATATTGCTATAGCTCACCAGTTGAACTATGCCTTAATTAATGCAATGTCTTAAATGTTAAACGATAATTGCTTTTAAATCGAGAGCTCTTATTTTCAGGGTGGGTTCGCCAAAATCTAGTTCTCTATTAATTGAAGTTTTAATATTGTATTTTCAAAAATATTTGACTATCAATGACATATAACGTCAAACTTGAGTTTTAAAATTTATCAAACCAGGTAATTGACAATTGTATCTTACATTAACACATTTATTATTCAATTCACCTACGTAAGTACTATATCAACTTTATATTATCACTTTCTTTTATTGACAGTTATTCAAAATGCTTTCTCAACTTATCTACACAAACCTCTATAACTGCTCTAGCTTTCACTGCAACATCCAATAAATACCGGATCCTGACGTCGACAGACTGCAACACCTACTGCCCACTTCACAAACAGCAACACCTATGATGGTCTGTGAATCTTTTCAACTGCATCCGTCCTGTCAAACCAACTCCTCTGCTCCCAAAATCCAGTCCTGGTTCCTCCTGAATGTCATTGTCACACGAAGTAACTCCTGGTAAGTTGCTATATTATGATGTTCCAAATCTAACTTTGTTCCCTTTTTGCAGATAGTCTGATGTCTCTTGTTATACTTACAAAATATTCAAATCAAATAATAACTTGTAAAAACCTCTACTAATATCTTGTACGTATGAATAAATCCAAATCTCTTCAACTAATATAACATTCTGTATTCTATATCTCCAATTCACTGTATCTGTATAATCTTTTCATCCACTTGATGTCTCAATAAATTCCATTTTATATTTCACCTGTTCGTCCTCCTAGATTTGTTTAAAGCCCTTTTTTAGTTTGTCATTACCAAAACCAACACAAATTAAGGCATAATTTCTATTTTTTTTCACAAAATTGGTCATTTCAAAATTACATGTATGTTTTCATGAGTTGTTTTACAGTAACTAACCAAACAAATTTCTATCCCTATTAGATACAATTCTTAGTGCACACTTCCTATATTTTAAAATAATACTATTACAGGATATTCATTGTGATTATTATTAACAAATACATTTGTCTAATGTTACCTTGGTTTGTTCTTTATTAACATTTAATACAACCATTAAGTTTATTTATTTCAATTAATATCGCACTATCAAATGGCTCCTTTCATTGTATCAATTACTTTCATTATTCATATTCGAAATTTTACATCCATCAAGATCTAATTATTGTAACGTTCCAAATTTATTAGTTCTGAATATTTATTTCTTATGTATTATTTCACTACATCATGTATCATAACATAAATTCCTCAATTAAGAAAAAGATATAAATAAACTAGTTTTATTTCAAATCTTTTTTCTTAATTTATTTTAATTAATAACGTGTTTATACCCCATGCTAATCCTAGTATCTAATTTAATAACAATTAATATCTATTTACATTTACATCAAGATCTAATTATTGTAACCTTCCAAATGTATTAGTTTTGAATATTTCTTTCTTATGATTTATTTTACTACGTCATGTATCATAACAATATGTATATAATTCAAGATTAGTTAATTGCATTTAACGTGGTGTATTACTACGAAACCAGTAAAACCAGTGAAAGTGAGGGTTGTGGTATGCTGTTGAACTGTCTATCCAAGTAATATAGTTTTCAAAGAGGTGCAACGAGCTTTGATTTGGTCGGGAACAACCCAAGGAGGTGTTTACTGACTAGAATTTATCCAGTTAGGAGCTGAGGTAGAGAATTCAAGTACAAGATATACAATCAGAAGGTTAGTGTCCATTTCTTATAAAATATTAAGAAATTATAAAGCAAGTTTGGTGCTGAAAATTGTTAAGATATTGTAATTATATTTAGAAATTAATTTAGAAAAAATATTTTTCTAAATTTAATAGTGATTCGAGTACTCGACGTTTTTCGACAATTATATTTCGAAATTTACATCTTGGAATTAGGTTATTTTTAGTATTTTCATTTAAATCAAGTTTAAATATTTAACATTTGATTAAACTATTTTTGAGACAATATGTATTTTATTTTGTCAGATGGCAGATCAAACTTCAATGTGCTACTAACAAAGTGAACGTATGAATTTAACTTCATTAAATACGTGAAACTTGTATTTGATTCATAAAATCAAATAGTTATATTTTAAAAGTAATTCAGTGTTTAACTATAAGAGAAAGTTGTTAGTTGAAGATTAACCTATTCAGCTGAGAATTATGAGTCCCATTGCTTGTAAAACTGACTAGTCGAAGCTTAAAAACAATAATCACATGACAGAATTTAATGTCAAATTGGTGTAGGAGCTATGTCAATTCCTATTTACTACATTAAGAAGTAAGGTAAGTACATAAGTGAGCTATACCTGATAGTGCTTCGTTTTGATAATTATTAAAAGGGTACCTATATCTAATTTGATATGTAATAGGGCACCAAAGAGAAAGCTATTAGTACATTTTAACTTACAACTTGGGGTTTGATATTAATTGCAATAACACCGCGAGGAGTTATATTACAATTTGACCAAGATCTATAAGCATTAAGTGATGCCCGTAGTGTATACAACGTTTTATTTTCCAATTTGAATAAGCAAATAACTTGAAAAGTAGTCCGTAACGCCCTAAGACGTAAAAATAATCTACTTAACTTTGACTAAAGAATGGTATTCGAGGGACTATTCAATGAGCCAAACAACTTTTTCAAATTCGTTTTCAGTAAATCTAGCAACGAACCACGCAATTTCTATTAGTAATAGAAACTAAAATTGATTTTTTCTAATAACAACTACATTTGTATAAAATAGTCAGTTAAATACCTTCTAGGAAGATATATCTGCTGATGTTTCTTTGATTGGTCAAGAAACGTCAAATTATGGATTTTCATTGGTCACTTTTTGACACGTAGGTAAACAATTTTCAAATTTTTGGCTTAAAATTTCTCAAAATTGTAGTGACGTAAATACAAGTTAGGGAATTTACAGCTAACTGGAACTACCACCGATTTGGTTTACTACCGACCTTAACAGTTTTGTGACAAATATATGAAATAAAATACCACCGATGTGGATTTATATCTAACACTTCCGACTGCAGCCGAAAGCAATTGCTGCAACACATTTTACGTGAACCACCACGTATTTTAGATGTATTCCAAATATCTTTTCGTTTATTTTTATGTTTCAATTTGAAGATAACTCTGTTTTTCAAAAATTATGATAAATTTAAAAATAATTAAACTTTTAAATTAGAACTTAATATTTTTGCATTCGCAAGGAAATATGTATAAAAAAGATAATAAGTTTTAGATAATTTTTTGTTGTCCATATTTATTGCAACGCGCCAAAACACGATCGACATAAAATAAAAACCAACTATGTAAGATGGCCTTTAAAACAAATGTTTCGTAGTCCCTCCATCGGGACGTTAAATTCAAATGAAATGTCGTGTACGTCTTTGTAGTTTTATAAGTTGTTTAGTATGCATAAACCTCTTATTTTGGATAGAAAGTGTCAAAATTACCAAAAACAGGAAGCTGGCCTGCAACTCGGTGCAACAATTTCAAACCATATGCACAAGAAAAGTTAGTTTACTTACACAAATAAACACAGATAGATTGACCTTTAAAATACGCACACATAAAACAACAAAAAATAGAATTAAACCCTAAAATAAATGGCCATTCCTAAACACACTAGTTTAGGATTCAAATAAGTCATTAATGCGCAATTGCTAGTGGCTACAGAAATTTATAGAACAAATACTAGCAAAACAACCGTATCTGTTATACATTTACATTTTAATAACATTACAGAAATGCCAACATAACTGTCTTTAGTACGCCAACGTTATACTACATCGGAATCCGCCGCCAGAAGTTTGTGCATAAATTTACAACTACGTACGTATTTATTTGTCTATTACGGGCATTTCTTTACACTCGCGCGATTTTCACAATACAGCCTATAGCGAACGCATATCGTTCAAACTGTAAACATGCTCTGTATCATGTTACCTTATGCTCGGGGTCTGGTAACTACTGTGTAGCATATTGGAAGCGCCTTGGTTTACGTCGTCCATTAAATGACTTGTATGGAAATTCCTCACGAATACGGCGGCATGGAAGTATCTGGCTGCTAATATTGCCTCTCTGTCGGCTGACCTCACGGCAGCAAATGGACACCACGAAACTCTTTTCCAGTGTCATAGAGTCGTACTTACTCAGTACATGGTTGTTTTGAACTCACATAAGTGCCAACACTGGCTTGTTGCGCACAGATACTTTACTGCGTGGCTTCAAGTCGCTTTTATTGAACTTGCCGCAGACGAAATTCGCTTCCAGTCGCTTACAAACGGTAGGCTTTGAGCCGCACCTGTGCACATTCAACTATGCTAAGGTACAATGATTAAATCTAATTAACAGTAAAAAGCATGCAAATGCAAACTGGCTATGTATGTAAATAGTCAAATAAACAATCCAGGCAAGAGAGGCCAGATGCCCGTTTCACTTTGTTGGGATGTCGACACAACCATCTCACCACGACGTGTTTAAATTTTTATAATTCAGGAGTTAATCATTTGTGGAAATTTTAAAACATGTAGTTGGACACGGGAACCAATACATTTTGTATTGGTCGTATTTTGATGTTCTAATGAATAATAATGAACATTCTGTAAGCAATGAAATGAAAATAAAATCAAAGGAAAGTTTGGGAAAGCAAAATTAGATGTGTTAGGAATTATTGAAAAAGAAAAGAAATGTTAAAAAATAAATGAATTTTAATCTATAGTGGCGAAGCAGACTTTAGAAGGGCAATGACAGGTATCGGTCTGTTGATACATAAACTTTTTAAAAATAAAATAAAAAATCTGTAAAGGGCTAAAACTGACAAAGATTAAATTGAAAAACTATATTTCTTGCAGAATGCAAAATCGGCAATATAGTATCTAACATCCGTGTGAAAAGACCATTGGAAAATGCATGTCAATGGAACACTCAGTAACACTCAGTGTTCCATCTTTCACAAGCGTTTTCCAATGGCATCCTTTCCACAATAAAATATACTATTACATATTGCATGTGAGGATTTGACTTTCCAATATGTAAGACTTAGCATTTAAGTGAATTAACGCTTAGCAGCCAATCTCTTGACCATGCTGCCACTTTACCAAGGTAGTTTTGTGAGGTAAGATCCCCGTAGCATTCTACATAGGCGACAAACTACTTATGTGGAGAGTCTATCAGCTTGCATACGTCAGTGATAATACAAGACAAACAAAAGTGGCCCTAGGACTGAGTCTTGGGGGACCCAGCTAATAATACTTTAATTGAATGATAAGATGTTGCCGCCACTAACCTAGTAAGTTTTGTTTTTTAAGAAAGTTTCGATTCATGATAGTGTTCAAGAACTATTCCTGATTTTCTTCTTAAACTATGTTGCCAAATCCTTCCCATGAGTTTCTGGTTTCCTCCTCGTTCCCGATGACATACTTCTTTTTCTGTAGTTAAACGCTCGTACTTAATATATACTTACGTTTTATTTTATATATTTTTTCACTATATATCTTTTCATTTGATTAGTATTAACTCACCCTCCCCCTCCCCCATCACTTCTTCTACTGTTTCTATTATAGTTTTTTTTTATGTTTATATTTTACTGTTGTCTGTTTTATGTTAATTTCATGTGCTTACCCTTTTTAATTAATTTCTTCTAGTTTGTCCGTTCTTCTGCAGCTCTTGAGATTGAATTCATGTATAACATCAAGGCGCTTTTTGCGCGTTTGCATTTTTTGAATCGTATCATGACTTAACCTCAATTCTCACAAACGTTTTAAAATCCATGCATTCGCGCGCAGTCTGGAACCACAGTTACTGATAATCAATACTTCCCGTTGCCAACATCCCACTCGTTTTCCTTCCTCGCCACACGCACATTCGAAAGGTCATCTCCAGAAATGGACGAAAATTCATACGAATATGAATGTATGCGGGCCGAGCTGTTGGGCATCGACAAGCCCGACCTAGACGAGTTTTTGAAACGACAGAAAGAGAGAGAATCGCAGGAGGTGCAACAGGAGGAGATAGACATCGAAAACTTGAAGGTAGTCTACTGTAACCAACTTATTATTACTACGGTGATTAATTGCGTCGATTTGCAGGACGCCGAGAAAGGCAGAGAGGAAGACCTGAGGAACATATCTGGAGGACTGCACGAACTGAGCACCATTCTATCAGCGACACAGAAGAAGTTGAACCGATTTAAGGCAAGTGTGTTAATGGAATAGAAATTGGTTAAGTATAAAACTTTCTCATGACCAGGAGGTTGTGGTTCTTGGATTAAAAATATTTTGTAGTTAATATCATATTTGGTTCCAAATATTAAAAAAAAGTTGAGTTAGTTTTATATTTGATTTAATTTATGACGGAAGCTTTAATCCTAACAGACAATCTAATGTCTAACTTTAAATGTTTACACCATCTTACTAAAGTTAATTTATTTACAACCGCAAGATGACAAACAAAAATTAAGATAGACTTGTCCGAAGTTTTTTACAAATCAACAGTACAATAAATATTAAATTTGCTACAATTTCTACAAAAAAACGTCTCTTCGTTTCTGGATTACAATTGAAAATTTCTGAAATACAACTTACTAATCTGAATTACAATTGGCGTTTTCTGAATTACAATTTACTAATCTGAATTACAATTTACTAATCTGAATTAAAATTGGCGTTTTCTGAATTACAATTTATTAATCTGAATTACATGTTATATTTTTTGAAATACTTCTTATACTTTCTGAATTACAATTGCTGCTTTCTAAATTACAAATTATGCTTTCTGAATATCAATTAACGTTTTTTGAACTACAATTTACTAATCTGAATTACAAGTTACACTTTTTGAATTACAATTTACTAATCTGAATTACAAGTTACACTTTTTGAATTACAATTTACTAATCTGAATTACAATTGGCGTTTTCTGAATTACAATTTATTAATCTGAATTACATGTTATATTTTTTGAAATACTTCTTATACTTTCTGAATTACAATTGCTGCTTTCTAAATTACAAATTATGCTTTCTGAATATCAATTAACGTTTTTTGAACTACAATTTACTAATCTGAATTACAAGTTACACTTTTTGAATTACAATTTACTAATCTGAATTACAAGTTACACTTTTTGAATTACAATTTAATAATCTGAATTACATGCTACATTTTCTGCAATACTTCTTATACTTTCTGAATTACAATTGATGCTTTCTAAATTACAAATTATGCTTTCTGAATATCAATTAACGTTTTTGAACTACAATTTACTAATATGAATTACAATTTACACTTTCTGAATTGCAATTTACTAATCTGAATTACAAGTTACACTTTTTGAATTACAATTTACTAATCTGAATTACAAGTTACACTTTTTGAATTACAATTTAATAATCTGAATTACATGCTACATTTTCTGAAATACTTCTTATACTTTCTGAATAACAATTGATGCTTACTAAATTAAAAGTTATGCTTTCTGAATATCAATTAACGTTTTTTGAACTACAATTTACTAATCTGAATTACAAGTTACACTTTTTGAATTACAATTTACTAATCTGAATTACAAGTTACACTTTTTGAATTACAATTTAATAATCTGAATTACATGCTACATTTTCTGAAATACTTCTTATACTTTCTGAATTACAATTGATGCTTTCTAAATTACAAATTATGCTTTCTGAATATCAATTAACGTTTTTTGAACTACAATTTACTAATCTGAATTACAATTTACACTTTCTGAATTGCAATTTACTAATCTGAATTACAAGTTACACTTTTTGAATTACAATTTATTAATCTGAATTACAGTCGGCGCCTTCTAGTTACAATTTATTAATCTGAATTACATGTTACATTTTCTGAAATACTTCTTACACTTTCTAAATTATAAGTGAAAAAGGTGTAGTTCGATGACGAGAAACCGGTTGGTTAGCGCTGCAAACTATATTTTTTCGTATAAAACGAAAGTTGCAGTTTGACTGAAGAACATTGACAGCTTCGTGTCCTATACAAATATAGCTATCTTAGTTAGTCGTTTTGGTCGATTTAATAGTTTTAAATGCAGAGGTTGTTGAAAGTTCTGTGTTTTGTGGAGAAATGTGTACCTCATAATTTTTTTTACAAATAAAAGCAGTTGCTTAGCTACTGATCTACTTTTTCTGTCTTCAAGGCTAAGTTTTGCTTCGTCTTTAACTACCTTTGAAATGTTATAATAATTTTCATTGAAGTAAAACAAAAAAGCACGGTAACTCAACGTGTAAGGCACGCCAGAGGATAAACTCTTTTATAGAGTAAGAGACATAAGAGCACGGTAACTTTACGTATGAATCACATCATAGACAAAACTCTTTTGCGAGGATAAGGGGTAGAGGAGCACGGTAACTATACGTAGCAACCATGCAATAGGTGAAACATTTTTGCAAGACTAAAGGATAGAAGAGTACGGTAACTTTACGTAGCAAGTAGTGATGGGACTATTCGAATGCAAATTACTACAGTATTCGATTCTTGCAAGATCTCGAATGCATTCGATTCTTTTGAGTGTATTCGAATGCTTCGAATCGAATACTTAATCGGCGTTTGTAAATCTCGCCCGGCGTGATCTCGATTCTTATCAGAATGCTGAATTCGAATGCATCGGCGCTTGGCGGCGGTTGGTACTCTGTTTTGCACTCGAATCGTTTCAGATTCAGTTTTCACTAGCACAGCGCTGCGTATCATATGAGTTTAGACTAATATTACCACACAGACTGAAGATTGCACACTCAAACGATACAGCACCACCAAAATCACTAATGCAACTAAAAATCTACTAAAAATTTCAACAGATACATGGAAAGGAAAGAGAGACAAACGCTGGGGTTGTCTTAATAATTTATGTTAAATAAATACATATAGGCCTGTAACAACAATAAAAAAAACTATTTTATAAACGGTCCCTTTCTCATATTCATTTTCGGTACTATAAATTTAACATTTAAGTATTACAAAACAAATATACGTTATTAATAGGGTAAGCTGAACCGCCTACAATCAAAACAAATTTTTATTTTTGTTTTGTGCACGTGCAGCGTCTCGGTATCCCTGGTTGTGCGTGCCGCCGAGTCGAGGTCACACCTCGCCACTTCCCAATACGAGAGCGAGCGCACAACTCGATTCTGTATTCGCAAGTGCGATTTTGCATTCGAATTGCTTGCATTCGAACGCAAGAGCGCACAACTCGATTCTGTATTCGGAAGTGAGATTTTGCATTCGAATTGCTTGCATTCGAACGATCATTCGATTCTCAAAAGTATTCGAATGCGATGAATTCGATTCTGAAAAGTATTCGATTCTGCCCATCACTAGTAGCAAGTACGCTATAGGCAAAATCCTTCTGCAAACTAAAGGATGAAAGAATACGGTAACTTTATGTAGCAACCACGCAATAGGCAAAATTCTTTTGCAAACTAAGGGACAAATGAGCAGGATAATTTGACGTAGCAACCACGCCGAAGGCGAAACCCTTCTGCAAACTAAGGGAAGAAAGGGTACGGTAACTTTACTTTGCAAACTAAAGGACAACAGAGCAGAGTAATTTGATTAAGGAATAATAGAGCAGAGTAACTGTAGCAACCACGGCAAAGGCGAAACTTTTTCGCAAGGCTAAGGGATAGAACAGCACGGCAACTTTACGTAACAAACACGGCAAAGGCGAAACTCTTTTGCAAGGTTGAGGGCTAGAAGAGGACGGTAATTTAACATAACAACGCCGGTAGAAGCAAAACTATTTTACAAGACTCAGGGTAAGAAGAGCAGGGTAACTTTACGTAAGAACCACATCATATGCGAAACTCTTTTGCAAGAGTATGGGATAGAAGAGCACGGTAACTTATCGTAGCAACTACGCCAGAGATAAAACTTTTTTGCAAGGCTAAATGATAGAAGAGTACGCTAACTTAACGTAGTAACCTCGCCAGAAGCAAAACTCTTTTTCAGGACTAAGGGATATACAATCGCGGTAACTTAATGTAGCAACCACACCAGAGACGAAACTCTTTTGCAAGGCTAAGGGATAGAAGAAGAATATAAATTTACGTAGCAAGCACTCCACAAGCGAAACTGTTTTACAAATTAAGGGATACAAGAGCACGGTAACTTATCGTAGCAAGTAGCAACCACGCCAAAGGCGAAACTCTTTTGCAATACTAGGAGAAGGTATATTTACGTAGCAAGCACTCCAAAGCCAAAACTTTTTGCAAATTAAAAGATAGAAGAGCGCGGTAACTTATCGTAGCAACCATGCCAGAGGCGAAACTCTTTTGCAAGGCTAAGGGATAGAAGAAGAAGATAAATTTACGTAGCAAGCACTCCATAGGCGAAACTGTTTTACGAATTAAGGGATAGAAGAACACGGTAACTTAAGGAAGCAAGCACGCCAGAGGTGAAACTCTTTTGCAAGGCTGAGGGATAGAAGAGCAAGGTAAATATACTTAGGAAGCACTCCATAGGCGAAACTTTTTTGCAAATTAAGGGATAGACGAGCGCGGTAACTTATCGTAGCAACCACGTCATATGTGAAACTATTTTTCAAGGCTAAAGAAGAGTAAAGCACGATAACTTAAGGTAGCAACCACGCCAGAAGCGAAACCCTTTTGCGAGGCTAAGGAATAGAAGAGTAAGGTATATTTATATAGCAAGCACTCTTTAGGCAAAACTGTTTGCAAATTAAGGGACAGAGGAGCGGTAACTTATCGTAGCAACCACGCCAGATGTGAATATTTTTGCAAGGTTAAGGAATAGAAAATCACGGTAACTTAACATAGCAACCACAAGGTCAAACTCTTTTGCAATGCTAACCTATACCGTGTGTCCACAGGAGTACGCACCATAGAGATAAGATAATGCTAATAGAATATAAATATCAACCAGTGCTGTGTGCACCGTCCCTTTTCTTGTACCCACGACCTGCTGAATTGTTTGACAAACGTACTGTATACGGCCTGGGCAAATGTGAAGTTTCGCGATTCTCCGCAGAGCGCTGTATACCCACGAGCGGGAATTTCAAATTTGCAATGTAACATCAGTTACTACGTTGACTACAATGCAAATGTTTGATTAAATTTTGCGACATTTCTTAAAATTTTACAACAATAATATAACCCTCTCGTGTATTTTTACTTCCTTTTACTATAAAGGAAGTATTGGATTCACCCCAAAAATTCGAAATTGAGTTTTCAACAGATCTTCACGTTTTCGAGTCCCCTGATCCCAAAAAACATATTTTTTTTCATTGGTCTGTGTGTCTGTGTGTCTGTCTGTGTGTCTGTGAACAGAATATCTCAAAAACGAAAAGAGGTATGGCGTTGAAACTTCATATATAAGTTTTGTGTACTATGTAGATGAGACAGCAAGCATTTGAAGAAAATCGCATAACCGGAAGTAGGTGTTTACTCTTATGATTTTTCAGTTTTTTTCGATTTTTTCAAAAACGGCTCTAACGATTTTTTTTTAACTTTACATTTTTCTTACATTTTTAATGTGAGATAGGTGATTTTCCAGTTGAATACTTCTAAAGTGGGTTTCTTTTGTTTTTTTTCAATTTTTTTATTAACTCCTATTTTAAATAAAACACCCGGTATATTATTACAATTTTGAATTCACCTTAAAATTCTAGAGAAAATTTGTCTCTTCAACTAACACTCGATTTTGTACCGTTTTTGTAGAATTTGTAATTTTTGAAAAATTTTAACAAATGGTTAAAAATTAAAAATAAAATTTTTGACTAATTATAAGATCACTGTAAAAGAAAGTTGTGTGAGTGTATCACACCAGATTTTTTACTTTGATTTTCTATTGTGTTTGTTGATCAGTTTCCTGCTAGTTTTTCGTGTATTGTCTCATTTACATTGTTTACGTTCACAGTATAATTTGTTGATTCATTTATTCGTTATTATTGCTTATGATTTCGTGTGGTATTGTTAAAATAGAAAGCAGTTCTACAACGTGCAAATATACCAATTTGGGAAGATCTTATCATGAATTTACCTCCAACTAATTTTTACGAAGGAAATGGTCTGAAAGCTAAATTTAAATTATCGTACTGGTGCTTCAAACAACGTACCTTTTTAGCGATTTCTATTTTCAATTTTTTATTTAAATAGGTATACAAAAACAACTGGAAAGAATTGTTAGTTGTAGCTTTCAAGAAAGGTGTTTCCGAGTAACTTCTTCTGGGCGAAGACTATAAAATCACATTGCACTTTCTTTAATACATTTGTAATTACTACATTTACAGACAGATATCTAATAAAACAAATAACTTTTTTCTTCAAACGGCAGTAAAATATGGCATTATACTGCTGAATTGATGATGCTAAACTGTCACTTTATTGCCAAGCGGCAGATAATATTATCTGCCGCTGACGAGCGGCAGATAAAGTTATTATCTGCCGCTGACGACTTTATCTGCCGCTCGTCAGCGGCAGATAAAGTTATTATCTGCCGCTGACAACTTTATCTGGCGCTCGTCAGCGGCAGATAATATTTTCTGCCGCTGACGAGTTCAAGTAATTTTCTTCGAATTTTGTTCACAAAGTTGTAAATAATTTGTTATAAAAACGTTTGAAGAAAAAATACTATATATTATTCGGAGCAAAAGTATCTTTATGTGGCTCGGCTGTACTTATCTGCCTCGCAAGCTCGGCAGATAACCCGTCCAGCCTCGCCACATAAAATATAACTTTTGCTCCTAATAACATAATATACTATTAAATGTTTAATTTTAATTTTTTTACAATAAATTACATATAAACTTACAACCTTGCAATAACACACAGAATAAAATACTCCATTACTATTACCACCTAGAACATCTTCAAAATGTGTAAGTAATACGATTACCTGCATATCATGTGCTATTTTAGAGCAAATGTGTGAGCTATCCAAAAAATACCTGCCTGAAAATATGAATCCGCCTTCAACTATGAATTCTTGGGGTTCCACACCTCTCTCAAGAAAAATATTAAAACTATTGATCTCTAAGGTACTTACACGACACTAAATAATAGATTACACCATTCATATTTATATTACATTCAAAACAATAGAATATAACAAAGTGGCCTATATATGCTTTATTGATATCACGAAAGCATTCGACACAATACGATTACATGATGTAGTCGAAGTATTGCGTGAAAAAGGAATCCCCCAGACAATAATAAGCATCATACAGAAATTAAATACAAACAACACAACAAGAATAAAGGTCAATAACACAATAACAGAAGAAGTTAAAGTTCAATGTGGAATAAGACAAGGAGATAGCCTGAGCCCAACTTTATTTTGCATGGTAATGGATAAAATCATAGAAACGATCAAAGAGATGGATCTAGGCTACCGGATGGGAAACCATCGGCCCAGCATCGCATGTTACGCAGATGATGCTGCAATAATAGCGGAATCAGAGGACAATCTACAAAGACAATTAAAGCAATTTAAAGAAGCCGCAGAGAAATATAATATGCAGATATCCATCACCAAAACGAAGTGCTTGACAATTGCCCGAGAACCAACCCGATGCAAGCTTACAATCGACAATCAGCCAATAGAACAAGTCATGTCATTCCCCTATTTGGGAACAACAATTACAGCATACGGGGACCTTAAAGAGGAAATACGCAATCAAGTGAATAAAGCAACATCCATTTCCGGATGCATGCGAGATATAGTATGGAAGAATAAAGACATGTCGACTGAGGGTAAATCTAGGATTTACAAAACATGTATCAGACCCATCCTTACGTACGCCGCCGAAACTAGGGCTGACACCTCAATAACAAAAAGGGCTTTAAGAACATGCGAAATGAAGATACTGCAATCTATATGTAGGAAAACCCTGCTAGACCACGTAAGAAATGATGAAATAAGAACAACATGCCATGTTGAAGACATAGTAAAATGGACAAGGAAAAGACGAAGGATGTGGAACGAGCACATTAATCGCATGGCGGATAACAGATTGGCAAAAATAGTAAGGAATGGAAAGCCAAACACAAGAAGACCACCCGGCAGACCTCCGAAACGCTGGCGGGACAGCTGGCAGTCGATATCTCACGAAAACAGACGACAATGATACCAAAGGAACAGGTCCAGGACCTAATTAAGAAGTCGAAGAAGAAGAAGAAGAAAACAATAGGTCCTTATCCTACTGATACCATGGCCAGCTTCATTCATACCCGCTGAGCGTGTAAAGCGTTAGCGGAAACAGATGAAGCTGGCTATGCTGATACTGCATTTAAAAAATCATTTCTAAACACGAATTAGTCTTGACAGCCGTTTTCATTTAAATGTCATCGTGGGTATGTGGCGCCATACCGTCAAAATTGGCGTTTTCTCAGAAATGAAAACAACAATGGATTTCAAAAAAATGCCGAGGACGTATAAAGTGACTTTTGTCACACAATTCAGCAGGCCGTGCTTCTACCATTTATAACAATATCAAATCTCATTAAATCACACATATAAACTGTCACAAGTGACATTTGTTTCATATAGGAGCGAGTCAGAAGCCAGATCACAGCATTAGCCGATCTTCCTATTCTATTAGGTTATCCCTATGGTGCGTCCTCTTGTGGACACACGGTATAAGAGCACGATAACTTAACGTAGTAACCACGCCAGAAGCAAAACTCGTTAGCAGGACTAAGAGATATTAAATAATGGTAACTTAGCGTAGCAACCACGCCATAGGTGAAACTCTTTTGCAAGGCTAAAAGCGAGTAGAGCACGGTAACTTAATCCAGTCTGGATGGAAGAAAGACACAAAGAGGGTAGTCCATGAGATTATGGAAGGTGGACAAAAATTTATTGCACATTCATTTGACGAGTTGAAGGGGTACTGGGCTAATCTATTCGAGGCGCCCTCGATTCCGTACCCCAGGCTCGCCAATCCACCCGCCCCTAGAGACGCCCTTACTTATCTTTGGGACCCTTTCTCGTGCGAGGAGGTGACTAAAACCACCTTGCCACTCTCCTCAGCACCCGGACTGGATTGTATAACAACTCGCCAATGGCGCAGAGTCAGTCCTCTTGTTCGTGCTTTACTCTACAATATGGTCATGTTGGTAGGCACTTTCCCTGCTGAAATGCTCCAGACCCGGACATCGCTACTTCCGAAGAAGCCTACACCTGAAAGTGAAGGCGACTACAGGCCGATTTCTGTAGCATCAGTAGCTGTAAGGCAACTGCATAAGATCCTGGCCAGAAGAATAACGAAAGCCCAGCTGTTAGAAACCCGTCAGCGTGCCTTTATATTAGCTGACGGAATGATGGACAATCTCGCAGTCCTAGACGCTATCATATGGACTGCCCGTAGCCGGTTGCGAGAGGTGCACATGGCTACGCTTGATGTAGCCAAGGCGTTTGATACCTTAAGCCACGATGTCCTCTCCACCATCATTCAGCGCTACGGACTACCAGCTGGTCTACAACGATATACAGTGTGTCCAAGATAAGGAGGGCCAGTATGGGGATCTCGGTAATGGTAAGAGATACAAATTTGGTTAAATGGGAAGAAAGTTGCGCAATTAAAGGACTAATAAAATGACGTCTAGAAATCCTTGATATGATTTTTCGTTTTTGAATTATCTCAAAAAAACCGAATTTTTGGATTTTCTTTTTTATTTTTTTCTGGCGTTAATATTAAAGTTAGAGCAAAACTGATTAAACTTCTTTATAGCAACTTTTAGTGGACTTAATGATTACGTAATCAATTTTTTTATCCGACGTTTCGTCTTTGAGAAACCATCATCAACTTCGTTTTTTTAAATACGGTCCTGGTTTTTTCATGCCAAATTTGCAAAGCCCTTGTTACTCTGAATTCAACAATGTGCCACATATTATGGTTTAATTACGTTTCGAGCTTTTTTCTGATCATTATCAGAAATTTTTTTAGATACGGACCTGCATTTCTCATAATTTTGTAAAAATAAGTTCATACAGTAAGTTAGGCCTTTCTACATGCCGTTAAAATATTACAATGCACATCATAATGTCATAATTCTGATACATTATTTTAATAAGCAACCAATAACTATTAACAACAAATAAATGAACAAAAGATAGGCAGAAAGAATGAGAAAATGAGCCTTGAAACAATTTAATAGGTATTTAACGTTTTGAAATAGAAGAAGAACTTAGAAGATTGGTTCTTGAAGCCTTTCAAAGTATAACGCCAGTATTGCTGAATAATGTTTTAGATTCTACAGTTAGATGTTATTTATGCATAGAGAATGATGGCAACCTTTTTGAATACCTTCTGTAAAATTAATACCTATTAAATGGTTTCGATGTTCGTTTTGTTATTCTTTATGTCTATCTTTTGTTCATTTCTTTTTTGTTTATTGTTAATAGTTATTGGTTGGTTATTAAAATAATGTATCAGAATTATGACATTATGATGTGCATTTTAATATTTTAACGGCATGTAAGAGGGCCAAACTTACTGTATGAACTTATTTTTACAAAATTATGAGAAATGCAGGTCCGTATCTAAAAAAATTTCTGATAATGATCAGAAAAAAGCTCGAAACGTAATTAAACCATAATATGTGGCACATTGTTGAATTCAGAGTAACAAGGGCTTTGCAAATTTGGCATGAAAAAACCAGGACCGTATTTAAAAAAACGAAGTTGATGATGGTTTCTCGAAGACGAAACGTCGGATAAAAAAATTGATTACGTAATCATTAAGTCCACTAAAAGTTGCTATAAAGAAGTTTAATCAGTTTCGCTCTAACTTTAATATTAACGCCAGAAAAAAATAAAAAAGAAAATCCAAAAATTCGGTTTTTTTGAGATAATTCAAAAACGAAAAATCATATCAAGGATTTCTAGACGTCATTTTATTAGTCCTTTAATTGCGCAACTTTCTTCCCATTTAACCAAATTTGTATCTCTTACCATTACCGAGATCCCCATACTGGCCCTCCTTATCTTGGACACACTGTATATGTCGATTATATCACAGGCCAACGACCAGGATTAATGTGCGAGGGGTGACTTCGGACAAAATTGTCGTCCGGAGGGGAGTTAAGCAGGGAGACCCGCTCTCTCCGCTATTATTCAACCTGGCTATCAATGAAACCATGAATGCCATACCAGATAAAGTCGGCTATCAGTTATAGACACTAGAATCAACTGTCTTACTTTGCCGACGATTTGGTACTGGTGACGTCTACAGCCCACGGTTTACAACATACGATCACCAGGGTTGAAGAAGCAGCCGCTAGCATGGGCCTTATTATCTCTGCCCAGAAGAGCTCCATCTTTTCCCCATTGCCAGCAGGAAAGATAAAGAAGATAAAGGTCTTAACACAAAGCCAATTAGGCTAGCCTCTGGACCACTTCCTGCTACGCAAGTTTTGGAGTGGTGGAGGTATCTGGGACTGGAGTTCGGTGTTGCAGGAATATCGCCGGTCGAAGCAGAGCTGGGGCATATCCTGGACAATATCACCAGGGCACCGCTTAAGCCCCAGCAGCGCCTTGAGATTCTACGTACCTTCCTAATCCTCAAGGTATACCACGCTCTAGTCCTGGAGAGAGTATCATTAGGAAGGTTGAATGCGCTCGACCGGCAAACCAGACAGGCTGTTAGAAATTGGATACGATTTCCAAAAGATGTGCCAAAAACCTACTTCCATACCGCGGTAAAGGATGGAGGACTTGGAATTCCCTCTTTGGTTACGCTGATCCCATCCATGACAATATCTCGCCTTAACAAAGCCAAAGAGTCAAATCTCCCAGCGACCATTGCAGCACTTAGGTACCACCCCGCGGCTCACGAGAAAGCTGCGGTGGGTGAAACAAGTGTTGCGTAAGCTGGGAATGGATCCAGAAAGACTCACTGTTGAGGCGAAGAAAAGGCACTGGGCAGGTGGACTGTATACTTCAGTTGATGGCCGTGAGCTGAGGGAGCCAAACTCAAGCTCCCTCTCCACATCGTGGATAGCTCAAAGATCAGGCGGCATCCCTGGAAGAGACTATGTGCAGTACCACCATATAAACATTAATTCTCTCCCAACACGCATAAGAAGGTCGAGAGGTATGCGCCGCCAGAATCGGAAAACGTTATGCCGAGCTGGATGCGGCGCTACTGAAACAGCGGCACACGTAATCCAGTGCTGCTGGAGGACACATGGGGGGAGAGTAAGAAGAACATAATGCCCTTTGCGCAACCTTAGTGTCTGGATTAAAACAAGCTGGATGGGCAGGCGTCTCCGAAGAGCCACCAATCAACACTGCTGCTCAAGTTCGAAAGCCGGACATCGTCGCCAAGAAGAACGAGAAAGCGATCATCATCGACGCACAGGTGGCGTCGGCTACAACTCCTCTTACGGTCTCACATACACGTAAGAGGAACTACTATGCCGATGACCGGGAAGTAGTAGCCGCTGTGGCAGAGCGACTACAAGTCCATCCCGAGGATGTTTCAACCACCACCTGCACCATCTATTGGCGTGGGGTGTGGTGTCCGATCTCGCACCAGACGTTGAGAATCCTTGGCCTTCCAGAAGGCCTGCTTGCTGCGCTAACGACTAGAGTGCTGCAGGGCAGCCATACGAACTGGGTCCGATGGAACCAGATGACGGGCAGACGAGGTGCCCGTCAGGTGGAGGAGCGAGCTGGAGTGGGCTAGATGAGCGGTCCTTGCGGTGAACAGGGGAGTTCGCAAGCCCCCCCCCCCCAAATGTGCTGTCGTTATATTTGTGTGTGCGGTACGGTGTGGCACCGGGTGCCTTGTTCTGTTGCGAGTCTCGTTTATGTATAATCATGTATGTGTTAGCGATATACTGTATTTCATGTATATGTAAGACGTATAAGGCAACGTATGTATATTTACCATGTAATTTTAAATGTGTCGTGTATCATGTATATGTTAGATATTTGCTAAAACTTGTAGTGGAATTGGGGTGCTAGGCGCCCCACTGAATTGTACTTGTCCATGTCGATGTAATGTTAATATGCCAATATATAAACATTTAGCAACTATGCTAGAAGCGAAACTCTTTTGTAAGGCTAAGGGATAAAAGTGCAAGGTATACAGGGTGATTCAAGAGGAATCTGCCAAACGTTAACAGTATGTTCCTCCAACGATTTTAAACAAACAAAGGTATATGAAGATAGGGCCGATTCGAAAAAATTAAAAAGTTCTAGCCTAGCAAAAAAAATTGCATAGCTGTTATAAATCTCTTCCGCGCAGTTTATCTAGTCGGCTATGGCATAATTAGTGTGCGTTTTTGTTTAGTAAACAACGTGAATTATCTGTCACCTAGTAAGTCTTACGCGTATGCACAGGTGTGTAGTTTATAATTAATAATGCGAATTTTTAATGCTGCCCCCTACATCCGGGATAGACCTCAAGTACTGGAAAATTCGACTAATTCTCTAGTACGACGAGCTCAACGGTGCATTGAAAACGAAGGTGCCCATTTTGAACAGTTAATGTAATTTTAATAAAGTTATCTCACTACAATTGTTATTATGTTTTAAGTAAAAACGGTTATTTTCTACATCCATGAATTTTTCTTTAGTAGGCTAGAACTTCTTATACCTTTTTTGGTTTAAAATCGTTGGAAGAACATACTGTTAAAGTTTGGCAGATTCCTCCTGAATCACCCTGTATTTACGTAGCAAGCACTCCATAGGCAAAACTGATAACAAATTAAGGGACAGAAGAGCGATAACTTATCGTAGCAACCACGCCAGAGGCCAAACTTTTTTACAAGGCCAAAGTATAGACGAGCGCGGTAACTTAACATAGTAACCACGCCAGAAGAAAAACTCTTTTACAAGTCTAAGGGATAGAAAAGCAAGGTAAATGTACGTAGCAAGCACTCCATATGCAAAACTCTTTTGCAAATTAAGGGGTAGGCGAGCACTATAACTTATCGCAGCAACCACGCCATACGTGAAACTTTTTGCAAGGCTAAAAGCGAATAGAGTACGGTAACTTAAGGTAGCAACCACACCAGAGGCGAAACTCTTTTGCAAGACTAAGTGATAGAAGAGTAAGGTATCTTTACGTAGCAAGCACTCCATAGGCAAAACTGTTTGCAAATTAAGAGACAGAAGAGCGGTAACTTATCGTAGCAACCACGCCAGAGTCGAATTTTTTTGCTAGGTTAAGGAATAGAAAATCACGGTAACTTAACATAGCAACCACCACAAAGGTGAAACTCTTTTTCAAGACTAAAGTATAGACGAGCACGGTAACTTAACGTAGTAACCATGCCAGAAGCAAAACTCTTTTGCAGGGCTAAGGGATATAAATTCGCGGTAACTTAACGTAGCAAGGCTAAAGTATAAAAGGGCAAAGTATATTTACGTAACAAGCACTCCATAGGCAAAACTTTTTGCAAAATAAGGAACAGAAGAGCACGGTAACTTATCATAGCAACCACGCCAGAGGTGAAACTCTTTTTCAAGGCTAAGAGATACAAGAGCAAAAAAAATTTACGTAGCAAGCATTCTATAAGCGAAACTGTGTTAGAAATCAAGGAATAGAAGAGGAAGATATATTTAAGTAGCAAGCACTCCATAAATGAAACTGGTTGCAAACTAAGGAATAGAAGAGCATTGTAACTTATCGCAGTTACCACGCCAGAGATGAAAAAAGCTACGGAATAGAAAATCACGGTAACTTAGCATAGCAACTACGCCAACGGTGAAACTCTTTTGCAAGGCTAAAGTATACACGAGCACGGTAACTTATCCTGCATAGCTAAAGGATAGAAAATCGCGGTAACTTAACGTAGTAACCACGCCAGAGGTGAAACTCTTTTGCAAGGCTAAAGTATAGACGAGCACGGTAACCTAACGTAGTAACCAGGCTAGAAGCAAAACTCTTTTGCAGAGCTAAGGGATATAAAATCGCGGTAACTTAATGCAGTAACCACGCCAGAGCTGAAACTCTTTTGCAACGCTAAGGTATGGCAGAACACAGTAACGTATCGTAGTAACCACGAAAAAGATGAAACTCTTTTACAATGCTAAGGGATAGAAAATCACAATAACTTAATATAGCAATCTCGCCAAAGGTGGAACTCTTTTGCAAGGCTAAAGTATAGACGAGCACGGTATCCTAACGTAGTAACAAGGCTAGAAGCAAAACTCTTTTGCAGAGCTAAGGGATATAAAATCGCGGTAACTTAATGCAGTAACCACGCCAGAGGTGAAACTCTTTTGCAACGCTAAGGTATGGCAGAACACAGTAACGTATCGTAGTAACCACGGAAAAGATGAAACTCTTTTACAAGTTCTAAGGGATAGAAAATCACAATAACTTAACATAACAACCACGCCAAAGGTGAAAATCTTTTGCAAGGCTAAAGTATAGACGAGCACGGTAACCTAACGTAGTAACCAGGCTAGAAGCAAAACTCTTTTGCAGAGCTAAGGGATATAAAATCGCGGTAACTTAATGCAGTAACCACGCCAGAGGTGAAACTCTTTTGCAAGGCTAAGGAATGCAGAGCACGGTAACGTATCGTAGTAACCACGGAAAAGATGAAACTCTTTTACAATGCTAAGGGATAGAAAATCACAATAACTTAATATAACAACCACGCCAAAGGTGAAACTCTTTTGCAAGGCTAAAGTATAGACGAGCACGGTAACCTAAAGTAGTAACAAGGCTAGAAGCAAAAACTCTTTTGCAGAGCTAAGGGATATAAAATCGCGGTAACTTAATGCAGTAACCACGCCAGAGGTGAAACTCTTTTGCAACGCTAAGGTATGGCAGAACACAGTAACGTATCGTAGTAACCACGGAAAAGATGAAACTCTTTTACAAGTTCTAAGGGATAGAAAATCACAATAACTTAACATAACAACCACGCCAAAGGTGAAACTCTTTTGCAAGGCTAAAGTATAGACGAACACGGTAACCTAACGTAGTAACCAGGCTAGAAGCAAAACTCTTTTGCAGAGCTAAGGGATATAAAATCGCGGTACTTAATGCAGTAACCCACGCCAGAAGTGAAACTCTTTTGCAAGGCTAAGGTATGGCAGAGCACGGTAACGTATCGTAGTAACCACGCCAGAGATTAAACTCTTTTACAATGCTAAGGGATAGAAAATCACAATAAGTTAACGTAGCAACAACGCCAAAGGTTAAACTCGTTTGCAAGACTAAAGTATAGACGAGCAAGGTAATTTAACGTAGTAACCATTCCAGAGGCGACACTCGTTCCTCATTATTTTGGCCTGAATCCTTAGACCATTAGAATTAATATTTCATTCGAAGTTCTAATTGGAAGTCTAAGCAGAATAGGTATTAAATAATGCTGGTTAGGCAAACTCCGCTTCCAAAATATAATGGTTGATTTCAACATTTCTTCTTCAAGAGCTTAAGTTTTTCTATTTCCAAAATTTACTTCTTTCCCGAGCTTCTAAAACTTTAGTCTTACTAAATTATAGCGGGAATTGAAGAACTGACGCCCATTTTGAAAGACGTAGAAAAACTCAGTACCTACTCAACCACGTATTGCAAATACTAACATTCGTAGTACTAAAAGAACACCTTTTAACTTCAGCGAGGAGTTATATTATGGAAATCATATAAATGACTGTTGGATGACGTCGAAAAGCTGTTGATTAAGCCATTCAGGGAAATTTGCGATTACTTGTAATGTTTTGTAATAATAGGATAATAATAGTAAGACCAGTAAAAAAGTCAATAAGAAACATTGCAAAACGAAACTTTTTCGAATTTTATACGTACGTATAGCAGGTAAAACCGACAAATCGATCATATCTGCAATCAATTTATTGACCATAGGCGTGATATCGGTAATACAATAAAAGCCGGATGTATGCGTACTTAAAATTGGTTCAAGTGGGTCTCAATAATTAAAATGGAACGATTCGAAGTTGTAATTACGAAGAATTGAAATCATTAAATAATATCGTTTGGAAGCATGTTCCATGTGTCCTAATTGTCATGAAATTGAGACAAAGCATTTGCTTAGTGTGGAAATTTTATTTTTTTAATTAACTAAATCGTTGTATATTTTTCCTTGAAAGTTGTATTATTCCAGAATAACAAATTCCTTTCGGTGTGGCTATTCGTAGTCTTACACATAGAAAGTAGTATTATATAACCCGCTTTACACTCCTTCTGTTACAATGGTTGCTTATCTAATTTTCTAAGGGGCGCAAACAATTTGGTGGTGAAAACTTCTCGACTTCACAACTCTGCACTCATGGATTTAATCAGTTGGATCTCTCTTTAATTCCCGAGTGGAATGATTTTACTTTCTTTTGTATCTTTCAGGTTTAGGTTTGGAACAGAGCAGCTGTATTATTTTGCATGACTTTAAAAAGGGCACTAAAAGCAAGCACCCCGATAAGTTCTTTCCGGGCATTTTTAAACAATGGGGGAGTGATCGTTATCTCCACGCATTACTAATTTAAAATATAACAAATGCGTTACATAACGCCTTCAAAATGTATAAATTGTGTCCTTTGTTTTATTTGCATTGCCAATTACATATCAGCTGACGTCATACTACAAGCAATGGCGAGTAATAAAAATAATTACTTATAGCATTTAACAAGTAAAACTTAATTTAAAGTTTTAAAGTGTCGCAATGTCGTGATATATTATATCACGTGGTCCAAAGATGCTTGCGAAATGTATCTGTGGCTGCTTTGCGGTTATGCTGCATCGTAATTGTTGTTGATTTTACTTTTAACAGATTTGTGTATTTTAGGAACTTGATTTAACTTGAAAAATACATCGGAATGAATATATTTGATTGGTTGTCTGTTGTTGGATAATATTAATATTCTTAGTAAAATAGTGGGCAGTAAAAATAAATGACTGTTGCAGAATTATCGTACAAAAACCCCACATATCAATATTTATACTGTTTGCAAAGGATTTTCCTTCGTGTTGTTTTATTTCGAACCATACCTACAGAGCGTACTGCAATAATATTTGCTTTGACATCTGGCAGATTTTCGATTGTTTCCCTCTATGAAAAAATTTAGGATATGCTTTTTAGGGTTTTCATTGAATTATTAAATATACGGTGCCGAGATAGTTTTAATTCAATATCGTTTGTTATTTCCATACTATATATTTTTTATATATTATACATGCTGACAAATTGTTCGTCTAATTAGTTTGGTTAATATAGACTGGCCTATTCGGAAAACATGTATGATTTAACATTTGATATTGAATATTTTCCACCTGTATTCACAATCATTCCCTGCATACGTGATTCTATCAGCGACGAATGAGGTTGGATTGCTCACTTCAGCTATCTCAAGTTCATCGTTAGTTTTTCAAAGGCATGTTAGAAAAGGTCATACTGCACCGATTCTAGGTTATGGGTAGGGACGTACACATCGTTACTGGTTCTTTTTCGTCTTTGTCTGCTAAGTACGTCGTCACCTTTCCTTTCTGCTTCCAATACAGTCAAAATACAGAAATGTTTCAGAAGGTGTGACTTGTTTCGAAAAATTACTGCAAGCAATGTATTATTTTATTATTAAGTTCCTTCCCTTTTTAAGGTTAATTCGTCTCATCTTTCTATCTTCTATGTTGATATTGTTTCTTCTCTCTTTTTTCCATTTTCTTTTAACGTGCCCACATTGAGGCCCAAGTGCATGTGAACTGGCTCACCCTGCACTCAAAATCCAGTCCTTCATCATCTGCCTGTTTTATAATCAACAGTGTCACTACACTAAAAAAATCGGCTTCGGAAGAGATAATTGGTGACCCTGACCCTGACCCGCCCAATCTCAGGACAAACTCCTAAATAGTGTAAGCGTCCTGAACTTCATTTGGTATTTATTTTTCTCTCTTTTGTCATCATGACATTTTATAGCGTTTGGTAATGTCTTCGTAAGTTCCGCAATTATGTTGCCTTCCCTTTCTTAAGATTGATTGTTTTCACCATTATATCTTCTATGTTTTATTTTTTCATCTAAATACCACCTTTTACCGTTGTCTCTTTCTCTCTCTTCTTCCAAACGGCCCACCTTGGGGACCAAGTGGCGTGAACTTGGTTCATCCTGCACCCAAAATCCAATCTCTCCTCTTCATATTTCTCTTTTTTAATCAACAGTGTCAGTACACAAAAATGAGGTTTATCAATTCATCTTCTCCCTTTCTTCTTAAGATCGATTTTTCACATCGTTCTATCTTCTGTTTTATAGTTATGATCTACTTGTTTTTATTGTTCCTGCTTCTCTCTTTTTCCTTTACTTCCAACGGGTACGCCAACCTTGAATACAAAATGCACGATAATTTGGTTCAACCTTCACCCAAAACTCAATTCGTCGTCTTCTTCATCACATTCCTCATTTATAATCAACAGTGTCAGTATACACAAATGTTTGCAGATATTTAGCAGTCCATTTTTCTCTTTATTAACACTGATTTTTCTCTTCTTGCTATCTTCTGTGTTGTCTTTATAATCTACTTGTTTTTATTGTTCTTCCCTTTCTCTTTTCACTCTTCTTTCAATAAGAACGCCCACCTTGGATAAGAAGCGCGCAGGAATTTAATTCACTCTGAAGCCAAAATCCAACCCTTCTTCTTCATCATGTTTTGGTTTATAATCAACAGTGTCAAAACACAAACATGTTACCAGAGATTTGGCAGTTGATCTTTCTCCTTTATTTAAGATTAGTTATTCTCATCTTTATATATTCTGTATTGTCTTTATGATCTGCTTGTTTTTATTGTGCTACCCACCTTGGGGGCGAAGTGCTCGGGAATTGAGTTTACCCCTTAATCCAAAACCCAATACCTCTCCTTGATCATCTTTCTCTCTTGTAAAAACAGTGTCGCTACACAAAAATCTTTGCAGACATTTGGCAGTTTATATTCTCCCTTTCTTAAGATTGATTTTTCATATTTTTTCATTTTCGGTGTTGTCTTTATGATATACTTGTTATTGTTCTACCATCTCTACCTTTTCCTCTCTTCTTCCAACGGGTGTGTCAACCTGGGGCGACATTCGTGGGAATTGGGTTCACCCTTCACCCAAAACCCAATCCCTCTTTTTGATCATCTTCGTCTTTTACAATCAACAGTGTCAGCACACAAAAATGTTTGCAGAAATTTGGCCGTTCATCTTCTCTCTTTCTTAAGATTGATTTTTCATACCTTTCCACCTTCTGTGTTGTCTTTATGATCTACTTGTTATTATTGTTCTACCTTCTCTCTTTTTTCCCTCTTCTTCTAACGGGCGCTCTCACCTTGGGGCCGACATGCGTGGAAATGTGGTGATACACTCCACACTAAATCCAATTTCCCTTCTCAATCACCTTTTTCTTTTATAATCAATGGTGTTTCTTATACTAAAACGTTTGCAGAGGTTTGACAGTTCATCTTCTCTCTTT